>CM054060.1:194939140-195233413 GCA_028641055.1 Alopecurus myosuroides | reverse complement strand
GCGTTCGCTTGTCGGTTTCCTTCCCGCGAGTTACACCTGCCGAAACCGCGCTTCCAATCATTGCATGGCGCTTGTCGCTGTCAGAATCCCGACCGCGTCTTGTTTTCCTAGTTCCGCCGCCCAGCTGGCCTCGGTTAACACGCGCGAAACCGCGTCGCACCTGCGAAACGAGGCACCAGTTTCCACCTGCTCGCGCGCGCCACGCGCTTTGTCTGTTTCCGTGTCGGAACCTTGTCTGCTACTGCCGCTACGTGCCAAGCACGCTCGCTCCGACCAAGCGTAGAGATCCACGCGCCAAATTTCCCTTGAGCCGCTCACACCTAAGGGCATGTACAATGGTTCTCTCTTAGCAATGACACGTAGGATAATTGCTTAGTTGGCAGAGAGAGAAACCGAAAAAAGACGTTTGCCTTCTCTTAGCTAAGAGATCACCTCTTAGCATAATTGTCTCACCACTTATTTAGGATATCTGGTTGTTAGCGATAGGACTAAAAAATAGCCCATTGTACAACATGTTTTTTTGTCATATCTATATAACATGGCGGAGTTAAGATAAGACATGCTTATCAACGATTGTACATGCCCTAACCGCGTTGAAGGCCGCGCACGCGATTGCCCCTGATTTCGCTGCTGTTCCGCGTCGTGCAAACCACCGACAAATGCGATTTGGCAGGTGTGCGCTCGCTGGTTTTCTGTTTGGTTTTGCTGGCCGCACGCAGCGAGAGCTACCAGGACTGGCCAATCTTTAAAAAAAAAGGGACTCCGTGCAATAACCAGGTCCCGCCCGGCCAAGAAACGCGTTGCTTCTCTGTTTCCAATCACCTGAACATCGATCCACTACAGGCCAAAAAAGCATCGCTGCTCCTATATTTACTACTACCGGCCAACGCGTGACGTCCACTTCCGGACAAAAGCAAACAGTACACACCAAATCATCCGTGAGCTATTTTGAGCCAATTTTTCTCTCCGTTTTATTTAGTTTTTCCTTTATTTTCTTCCTGTTTAATCCCTAGGTTTCTTGTGCTGATCTTTGTTTAGCCTTAGCCACTGCCTTTCTACAGCAAATATTAGGTACCAAAACCCATAAGACTAGCTGTTTAATTGCTCTGCAGGCTGCTCAATTTGATCAATTTTGTCCATATTTTCTGTTTTCCATTACATATTGCTCCTAGTTGATTCAAAAGGCCATTGAAAAAGTATACAAAAAAAATAGAAAGAGAAAAAGCAAAAAGAGGCCGAGACATACTATCACTAGTGGAAGCTTATCATATCTTGGATATTTTTGTGGACATATTTGAGCAATCTTGTGCCTGTTTTCTTAGAGTATTTGCTAGTGTCTTTCCAGTGCTTGCAATATCTCTTCCATATAATTGCTAAGCCACATTTGTCTCCCAGTGTGAGTGTGTTTCTTTAGTGTTTTTCATCATATTAGACAGTGCATTGGAGTTGTTATTTTGGTGTTGTTATGATTCCCCACCAAGCCCCACCAAATACCCTGTTTGTCTTTGTGATACTATCATATCCTGGATATTCTCTTCTCACACTTGGTACAGTTTTCATTGGAACTTGTGGTAAGTTGATCTTTTCACTTTGGAACAATAAGTGAAGCCATCTTTGCTTGGTTTTGAGTGAGTTGTGAGAGAACACCACAACCTATTGTTATTTTGTCACTAACAAATTAATCAATGGGTTTTCCTAGTGTTGATGCTTGCAGTGCTACGTTTTGGAAGGAGGATGCTAGTGGGATTCCAGCAAAAGATTTGTTCCACTTCACAGCAGGTATCAAGGAAATTCAGGTTACTATTACCCTTGATAAAGGTACACGGTATAATTGTGTTACTCATGAGGTTGTTGAAGACTTGCAGCTGGTTCCACACACATGTGATCCATTTAGGTTACCTACATATGATGATGAACTTATTATTACTCACATAGTTTTTGTTCCTTTAACCATTCATGGCCATAAGGAGAAAATTTTATGTCCTGTGATGCCTAGAGATATTATTTGTTCTCATCTTTTGTTAGGACAACAATGGTGCACTAAATATAGAGTTAATTTTGATAGCCATTATCCTGATTTACAATTCTTTTGGAACAATAAGAAAAATTGGATAATGCATGCATGGATTACAAAATTTCAAAGAATTAGACATCAACCCTTAATTTCTGCTCAAATGCTTGAAAAGCAAAGACTTGAAAAACTTGAGATGCAAAGAATTGAGCGTTTAGTTATGGGATTTGTCGAGGTTGAGAAGACATGTGAGGTTGTTTCTACTAACGTAATCATGTCTACTCCTAGTGTTGTTTTTTGTGATATGCAGGTTACTTTTGAAGAAAGGGAGCCACCTCAACTACAACCTGCATCACCACTTGAGATAGATGAATTGGTACCTACTAAATCTGAGGAGGATGTCATTGATAAAGGTGCTAATTTCGAGCTACAAACTTCAAGTGCTGAATTTTGTGAGTCTACTAAATTGCTAGTTGATTCTTATGAGTTAACAAGCATAGATAGTCCACCTACATGTGATAATGTGCTAATTTCAAAATTTAATCATGTGGTTTTGATTTCACATAAGGAAGTACTTGCTAAAATACCACCTAATGATATTGTGAATTACATCATGTTAAATGAACCAATTAATGTGCAATGTGCTATGAAAAAGGTTGCTGAAATTTCATATGTCAATTCTAGCAATTATGTTTCTTCTTTCACTTTTAACTTGATTGGTGACTATAACATGAGTGAAATTTTTATGGTGGATCACATATGCATAACTTGTGATAAAGTGGCCGAATTGAACATTGTTTTACCCTGGGTAAATAAGCTACAACTTACTACATATGAGCATGATTTTACACATATGTTTGGTTTGCCACAATACTTGTCACATACATGTGCTAATAAATTGGTCTTCACTTATATTTGCAAATTAAGTTGCAATTTTCATGATGAAAATAATAAGCATGTTACCACCTTTGAGTGTACTAATAAACATAAATTTGATCATAGATCTTCTGTGAGAACACTTGAATTGATACTAAACAATAAAAATATATACACATATGATTCTCCTTTTGATCATGATTTAATGAGCTTCACTTATATTTGCAATTGTGATTGCTGTTTTATGGAGTGCTATGACAATTATGTGATGTTTGCAAGCAAAATTCGTGGTCAACTGTCAAGGGCACAATTTTATGATATGATAACAACTAATGCACCTCATTATAGATATATGTATTGTGCATACACGTTGTTCTTTTTTTTATTCCACTTTTAGCATACAACAAGCCGCGGACGTCTTGTCTTGAAGAAAGGGAGGATGATGAGGATATCATAGGGGTCCATGGTGAATGTACATGCTTGAGTTGGAAGGTAATATTGAGTCTCACTGATATTTATTATAAGGTGAATTCTTTCCTAGTAATAAATAATGTTTGTGTTTATGAGAATGTTATACTACCTAAGGCTATGAATTTATGTATGATTAGGTTTATTAATAACACAAACATGGATGGAGAAGAGCAAGCAAGGAGCAAAGGAAGGAGGCATGGAAAACAACAACAAGTAAATAATGTTTCAATTCGGACTGCCAGGAGTCCCGAATTTGAAATAGTCATGGATTCTTCATACGGGCTCCAAATACAGCAAACGAGCACAATCCGGATAGGAAATTTGATGGGCTTTCCAATGGATCCGGCCCCATCAAGAAATTCGACTCGTGCAAGCCGTGGTGACCGAAACAATCCACGAATAGTTTTCTGCCAGTTTCCAAATAGAGTCCAATTGGCTGCACCCATGTTGGGTCAGTTTGTATCCGAGTTGAAGGAGTCCAAACGAGTAGGGTTAGGTCAATTTCGTGGGAAAACATCCCCTACCTCATATATAGCTACCACCTGCGTGTGGAATAGTTTAGACCAAGTTTAAGATAAACCCTAGATTTTCTAGATTGAACCATGTTCATCTGAAAGTTATCAACCACCATGTTCGCATCGATAGGGTGGTGTTACCATTGCAAAGTTGCGTGATATCTTGTTATTACATCTGGGAATAGGGGGATACAGGACCACTCGTGATCTTTGATTACGTGTGCAAGAGTGTGTAGTTGAGAATATCCAAAGGGATTGGTTGTTGTTGCATCTGGCAACAAGGGTCATCCAAGTGAGAGGTCTCAGTGTAGCACTAGTTATCACAAAATCCAGAAAACCACAAAAAGAGAGTGAAGCTCAACGAGAAGATCGGGTCACCCCTTATCACATAATGGGCTAACCAGGAATTACTGGAAGCTATCAAACCCTGACTTCAGGTCCCCCTTGAACACACTGCAGGTTGTTGGGTAGAAGAATTTCTTGCATTATTATAGAGCATATGGACTACTCCCAACTAATCAACGGGTTACACATAGTTCTTTCTAGTCTATGGTGCACAAGCTGTATTGCCAAGTGATATTTTTCATGATTCACCAAGATTTTTTTGCATATGTGGAAACTGAAAATGAGATAGCTCGTCAGAATTCAGTGGATGCCTTGGAAGAAGCACGAGAACTCGCAACATGTAGATCAACCATATATCAGGAAGACTTGCACGGTTATCATAGCCCCAGAGTAAGAACTCACAATTTTTTGGAAGGTGACCTAGTTCTTCGCCTGATTCAGCAAAAGATGGGATGCATAAACTGAGCCCACATTGGGAAGGACCATTTGTCGTCAGTAAGATTTTGCACAACGGATCTTACTACCTCATTGATGTGCGTGACGCTGGCAAGTCACGAACATCCGAGGAAGAAACTCCAAGACCATGGAATATAGCTCTGTTACACCCATACTACACATAGGATCATTGTAATCACTATGTTCTTATTATGATCACTAGAATAAAGCTGGCAGGACTTAAAATTCAGGTCACTCTCATTTCACCAACTTATCACAGTTTGGAAGAGTCTTTATTTTTTATCATTTATTGTAAGGTTGTTTGGGGGGCTGATGCCAAAGCTTAGTTCATATCCCTCGAACATGACATATGCGAAAATTCTATTTCTTGGTTAAACTTGCCTGCCAGTCAGTGGTTACACGCGAATTTGTGACCTAGATGTGTACCTATAAAGTTAATTAGTTTATAATCATGTAAAAGATTAATTCTGACCCTAAACTTTTTCAGAGTTAGACACACTAGAATAAGTCACGTGATAAACTGGTTGTGCAAGAATTTCAAAGATAAGACAAAAGGGCCAAAAAAGCCAAGAAAAGCTATTTTGAGAACTAGCAAAAGTTTGATAAACAGATAATCTGGTAAATTTTGTAGAACTCGCAAAAATTCCAGCTTATTATATACCAAAGTGTACCTTCACTGAACATTCGCACTATCAAAATAAATAGGACTAAAAAATAACTAGTTTATCTAGCCTATTACAAGCTCATAGGGCTGAATTTATTATCACGGACTAAAAGTTTTTTTTGTGTAGGAAAAAGACTTGCCCTTCTGCTGTGCAGGATCTGCAGTCTCCAAAATGGCACCCCCAGCGGCTACCGGATCTTCAACTTCTTGGGTCTTGGGAGCTTCGTCTTTCTTACAAGTGTCGCCGATGCCTCCTTCCCTAGCCGGTTCATCTTCACTCGGGTCTGAAATTTTTTTCCACTCCAGCAGAGCCAAGGCATCAGAAACATCATCCGGCTCGTACAAGGGGCATAGAAGAGCTGAAGCAGATGGAGTTTTGGTCTAGGGAGCAGATGAAGAGGAAGTTGTAGACTGAACTGAAAGACGACTCTTCTTTGGAACTTGTCGAACCACGGTCATGTTTTGAGGACTGATAGTCGGTTTACCCTCCCCTTACGGATATAAACCGGAAAATAGTTCCTTTAGCTTTATCTTGTCAGCAATCATGCAAGCTTGCACCCGACAATCTTTTTCAATCCTGGCAAATTCTTTCTTCTCATATTTGCTGTCATCAACTTTGTATTGACGAAAAACCCCAACGAGCAGATCCGGCTTTAGTTCCAGATGATAAGCCTTTGCCAAGGATATAACTTTGACAGCTCTTTGGCGGTAGGAGGATAGTTTGTGCTCTTCAATCCATTGGGGCACATTGGATAGCTGAAGTAAGAAGTCATGCAGCTTCTGGGGAACCTTTTCCCAGTTCATGGCAGCCTTAATGTGTTCCCCTCCTCCAACATAGAGCTGCTGGATTAGAGTGAATATTGCCCTCAGTTTCAAGTTTGGAATTTGCAGATTTTTGGAGTGAATTATCCCTAAAAAACACATAAGAAACATGTGAGAAACCCAGATTATAAACAATAAGACACACAAATAAAGTTATAGGATGAACTGGAAGAAATCCAGCTTACCAAAAACAATGCTGGTAATATCGCCCAACAGTTCCATCAGGTTGCTAAACCCAGTTTGTACTTCCTCTAGCTTCTCCTCTGTGTTTTCTTGCCTAGCAATGAGCAACCTTTCCCTCTCCTCAAAATCATGTTGAGCATTGGATAAATTTTCAGCAGCAGACATAACTATCTCTTCCAGTTTTTCTTGTAGTTTTCTGGTCTCCTTAGTTTTAACATCCTCCTGAGCAAGTAGTTTCTTCAGATTAGAAATTTCTCTCTGATAACCAGTTTCCAGAACCTGCAAAGATAAACATGACTAAGTATATTCAGTTCTGGAAATTTCAAGTTTGCTGATTTGATTCAGATTATAACTAGGGGAAAGTCCCAGTTTACCACAGGAAGAGATAACCAGACACTTGGGGGCTACACTATTTTAGTTCATAGTTTTGCATACGGAATTTCAAGTCCCGAGTGGCTGCACGCACACAACCCGGTACTTGGGGCTACACGAGTTGAAGTTTTTCATAAAGATAAACAATGATAAGAACTAAGTCTCGGTCTACAGTAAACTTATAAACGAGCACTTGGGGGCTAGAGTTTCAGCTTGTTATCAATGGAATATATCTCCAAGTTTTTCCTAAAAGTATAAACTAAGAGATTGGGGGCTAGAGGCTATGTGCATATTTGGAGACAAGTTTACATCGTATCTTTTCTTCAAAATGGCTATAATGCCATCTTCTCGGAGCAGGTTTTGGGACAACTCCTGGATCAAAGATTTAAAATCCTGGCCCTCAAGAGAGCCCAAATCAGGTATTGGAGTTTTGCCGCGAGAAGTCAGCTAAACATCATTAAGGCCCTTGGAAAAAACCTTGGAAGTACTGGAACGTTCCACATATTAGGAACCGGTGATCTCAACCTCTTTATCCCCTTCAACAATGTGCAAAACTAGCTGAACAACTGTCGGTTCTTCCTTCATTTGCACATCAGGCATAGAGCCTTTTCTTTCTCTTTGAACCGGCATTGAGTTCGCATGTTCATCCATCACTTCATCGATAGTTTTCTTCTGCAAGTTGCTTGTGGGATCAGCTACTGAAATTGGGATAGCCTTAGTAATAGCTTGGGCACTGCAAAAAAGAGAACATAAGTTTATATAACAAATGGCATAAAATACAGGTCCATGATAATTTGCAAAGGAAAAATGATTTACCCATAGTTGATAGAGAAATCACTTTCAACATTGTAATGAGAAGACCGAGACTTTGGAGAATATGCATGATATGAATGGCTTAACTCAGAACGGATCCTCCCCGCAAAAGGGAAAAATGCTTGAGGAGAATGTGGAGTCCTTATTGCCTAGCGAGGGGAAGGTTTATAAGGAAAACCTGCATCTAAGTCACTTGATCCGGAACTCCGGGTCCTTCTCCTTTTGCTAGCCTCCTCACCATATTTCGTGTCCTTCAGAGCTGAGGATGGATTCAAAGGTGATTTCGAGAATCAAGATTGAGGCACCTTTGCTAATTCTTGCCGGTCTCTCTTCTTTGTCGTTGGCGTGTCCTTCTCAACACCTGTGGCAGAACCGATAACTAGAGTGGAGGGATCAAATCCGGCGCCTGCTGAACTGGCGCGTCCTAAGCTGATGCTCCTTGGACATGATCATAACCAGCATCTTCTGTAACATCCCACCTTTGTAATAAAAGGTTTGCGGTGTTGTGTTCATGTTATAGCATACATGAAAATTTTAAACCAAGTTTGAATTTAAAATTTAATAAAAATTGACCAAAAATCACTTAAAGTGATCAATGAAAGTTTGAATTCGAAAAGAACTTCAAATTTGGAAAAACAAAACATGGTGAGGTTGGATATTTTATAAGGTTTTCAAATCATATTTTCCCCAATTTTTATCTTTACAAAAGACCCTCAAAATTAGTTAAAGAGGTCCTATTTTATAATACCACCGGCTTCGTTGCAGTTTCCAAACATGCAGGGAGTTATGTGCAAAATGTTCCCTATCTTCTTCCACCTTGTGCCAGAAGGCAAGAAGGTCCCCGACGTCGACCTCACCACCTCCTGCCTTGCTGCCTGCTCCCTTGCAAGTACAATACCTACACGCAGACGCCATGACTCCCTTCATCACTTCCCCTTGCAGTTCCCCCCTCTCTTTGTTTTTTTCGAACGAAACCCTAGCAAAGACGGCTACCCCCGTGTGCTAGAAACTCCGGCCATCTCCGGCCGATTAGAAGCCACCAGGAGTAGAGCCTCTTCCTCCTCTACCACTTCGTCGAGTCTCGCTTGCCGGAATGCCCGTAAGGAGCTGAATCGGGGTCTTCTTCCCCGCGTTTGTCCGCCGCCGATTTTGCATGCCGCCGCCATTTCCGGCCACCTCGAGCTTCACCGTTGGTACCATCACGTTCTTGGTGATCTCACGAGCATGCCCATGATTTTTGTTTTATCAATTGCACTCAATTTCTTCATCATTGTCAAACACCACCCCCGGCCGCTGTTACGGATGGCCGCTGTCGCCGGCGACCCAAAAATGGCGGCGCTACCACAAAAAGACTCACCGTGCTCCCCTCCATCTAAACTGTAACATCCCAAATTTTGCTACCAAAGGGTTGTGGTGTTGTGTTCATATCATTCATGCATGAAACAAAAATTTAAATCATGTTTCAACCAATTTAAATTGTGAATTTAAATGGTTTGAGAAAATCACACAAATAGTACCTATTTTGGTTCCCAAAATTTTGTGTTGGAAAGTATTTCAATTTCACCAAAGAAAAACATGGCAGGGTTGGAGTTTTTGTGAGCTTTCCAAAAATGATTTTTGCCAAATTTTATCCTTTCAAAAAGGCCCTCACAGTTTGTTTTCTGTCCTGTTTTTAGATAGAGAAGGACCTCTTCGTGAATCTTAAAAATTCCAGGGGGTTATTGTAATTCCCTTTTCTTTTCTTTCTTCTTCTTCCTTGGACAGAATGCAGTAGCAGCTGTGTGGCCGACCACCTCATGCTTCCCTCCACGCCGAGGAGTAAGACGTCGGGGAGACGTCTCGATCGAGCTCACCTTAGCTCAGAACCCCCCCTCTCCCTCGGTTCCCCTCTCTCTGCCCCGGAAAAGGAGATCGAAACCCTAACCCTAGTTCTTCCTTGCCGCCGGTCGCCGTCGCTATTCCGGCCACCCCGCGGTCTCCTCTGGTCACCGTCATCTTCGTCACCTCCTCCTACCTCTCCCAGCCAACGAGATAAAGCTAGGGAGCTCTAGCTCGCCGGAATTTTGGCGCCGTCTCCATCTCCGGCCGCCGGCCATTTTTGCTTGCCGCCGTCGATTCCGGCTCCCTCTCGCAAGTCCGTCCACACCGTCACCCTCCTGGTGAGTTCCTGGTCCTCGTGGATGCCTCCGCTCCCTTCTCCGCTCTATGGTTCGCCACCGCATCGAGGACGGTCGCCGGCCGCCATTGTTTCCGCTTGCCGGCGCAACTCCGGCGACGCAGAGCGGGCGGCGCCGCCTCTGTAGTGTTCACAGTGGCCTCCTCGACCTCATGCTATCCCTCGATTCGGGAATCGACTGCTCGATCAATCGATCGATCCGTGGCAGAGCCACAACGGCCAGCCCATGACGTCACGGTGACGTCATGGTGACATCACCGTGGGCCCCATTGCCAACTGGCTTTTCTTTTTAGCAAAAGAAAACTAAAATGACACGTGGGCCCTCTACTGTTTGTCTATTTCAGAAATTAAATAAAACTTGGATAATTAATATCTCCCAAAATATAAGTCAGAAAAATAAAAGGAAAGTATGGTTTTGTTCAGAAAAATGTACTCTACATGAATATGTCATTTTCATATATGTTTGAGAAACTTGATTTTTGAACATTATTTAATGTTGTTTAATCATTTAAAAATAGAAAATAAGTTTGTATTCACTAAAATCAGAAAATTAAAAGTTATATACCAATTTGCTCAAAATGACAAATGCAATCTGGCTATGATGTTTTTACACCTTTTTGAGCTATTAAAATGGTACTCACTTTCATAACCATCTGAAACCCCCTCCGGGGTCTGGTTCGGGTTAATTTCAATAAAAATGCCTAACTGACATATGAACCCTAGCAACCCAACGAACATGTTTAGGGCTTTAATTTATTGCATTAACTTTCTCATGCATACATATTGCGGATTGCATCGATGCCATGTGTTGATTGTTATTTCTCTTTCGGTGTTGTTTCCCCCTCGGTAGAACGTGACTCCAAAGAGAAGGCCAACAAATCCAATGACGAATACTTGATCTTAACCGACAAGTCAAGCACTTATCCCTGAAGATCTTTATCTGGTTTTCTTATAACCAAGGCAAGCATAACCTCTTATCTGCTCATATATGTTTTCCAATGACTTTTGGTTCTCGTATTTGCATTCGATTCCAAAGTATTTGGTGTCTGTAGGTAGTGTTCTCCTATACTTTGCATAGCCAAAATACCATGATCCACTGCTCCTAGCCGCCTAGGTTTGATTGTGCACATCGCCAGAGCCTTATATATGATATGCTTAGCTTTGTGTACTTGCTTAGCTCTGCTCCATCCGGTTGATGAATCAGAGTTGCGGATGAATCTAGTAAGGTAGGATAACGTGGAAAGATGAGCTATGTGTGTTTAACCTGACTAAGGCTTGGATAGGAGGCCACTTGGGAAGTGGTTGTTCGTCCTATACTTGCCACCCCTAGGACTAAGGTTTCGGGCGGAAGCCAAGACTGAGCGTGCAACCACACGCGGGGTCTAAGTAACTGCGCTCGACTAACTAACTTGTTTGGTTCTATCCGTGAGTCATGTAGTTTGGGATTTCCATCTGCGTGTGAGTCAAAAACCTTTTGGAGGTGTTTAGGGCGTGACCGGGACAAGTGATGGACGTACACGGATCTTGATCCCGACTCACAGAACAGGTGCCGTCAGGAGGTGGCCAACTCCCTGTTGACGGGGTGGCCCTATTTGGGTTGACTCATGGATAGGGCTGGACAAGGTAAAGGTCGTGGCCAGCCACCCTCTGCCGCGTTCCATGGAAGAACGTACATGTGGCGCTAAGAGTCGGATGGTACGTGTGGGTAAAGTGTACATCCCTGCAGGGCAATCTTTTCGAAAAGCGCGTCCATGGTTATGGACGACTTGGTGAAGGTAGAGACCATAGACAACTTGAACATGACGTAAAACATGTTGACAATGAATGAAGGGTGCCTCCTCGGAGATACCGAGAGGGGTGATCCTTGTAGCAAGTGAGATGCTGGGAAATGAAGTTGGTGGTTTCAAAAGATGATGATCTACAAGAGTTGAGTCCTTTCTCGTCTGTTTTGAAAACGCTCTACAAGACGTGCTATTCTTCCTCGATTTGGAAAACAAACATAGCTTTACGCAAATCAGCCTTCATAAAACCCTTTATGAAACTAGCAGATATATAATAGGTTAATTAAGTCTTCTTGAGTACCTCCCGTACCTCCCGTACTCAGGTTTGCTGAGTAGAAATTATCTACTCAGCAGTTGGTATTATAGCTCAACAAGCGGTCATAGCCCCGGAGAGGAACTATAAATTTGACCCTCTGAGTCATAAACTGGGACGCATCAAGAGATACATCACAAATGTGAGTGAACCAACGGATGCCGTGACCAAGTATGCTGAGACTGACAAGAAAAAAGACGCAGACTTAGATGGTTATAAATCAAGGAAAGGAAAGAAGAACATAGTAAAGGGTAACCAGAACCAGAACCAGAGCAATGGGAATCATTAGAACCAAACTAATAACAAGACCAAGAATGGGGAAGGGACCTCATACTTGGTAGCCAACACGAATAAAGGATATAAGAACCAGCGCCAGAACAATAGTTTTAGGCGAAATCGGAATTTTTCCCAAAACAATTTTATTCAAGCCCCGCAGGCTTTGAAGGGCCCGTGCACTCGCCATAGTAAGAATGGGAGGCCATCGAATCAATCTTGGGAGAACTATTTGTCGTGGTGAGGTAAAGACAGATGCAATGGGATGGCTTATATTTGGGGTCGATGGACACTGTGGGTATCCGGGGAGGGATCACACGCCTAAATGACCCGCTCACTACACTGCAAACAACACAATATACCCAGGTTCGGGGCCCTCGTGTGGAGGTAACACCCCTACTCCTATCTCTCTCTCTCTGTATATCTGGTGATCGAGTACAAGTGTTCCTCAAGCTCAAGGACCTAGAGGAGGAAGAAGCTCTACTGCTATCTCTCTCTCAACAAACTAGCAGCACTTCTGTTGTTACGTAATGGGCGGCCCTCACACGGGAGGGGTGTGGACACCTTATATACCGGTGGCCACCAACTAATAGTACATGATTAGGTGACTACACACTATGCCGTAGCGCACGCTTCCGCTTCTCCGCCGACAGACGCCGAAAGTCTTCGCTGTCGTGGTCTCGGCCATGTCCTGTCCCCCTTGTCAGAGACAGGACATGGCCTCGCCCATACAACGCACTGTACCAGCGTATGCATATGCATCATCACGCCTAGTAAGTTGAACCGCACGCTCGTACTCTCCTGGATATGCGGGATTACAACGGCTCCATTGGCCTTCCACCGAGAAGAGCAGCATTGTGCCTATCCAGATCCTCCAAGTGCTACTCGGACGATCCAGACGTTCACTCATTTCTTCACCCTTGCTCTTCACATTGCCTACCGAGATAGCTCCATCTCGGTAGCCATCCAACTTGGTATCTTCCTACTCGGTACGGCCCAACTCGGTACGACCCAACTCGGTAAGTAGTACCTCAAACATCATTTCTTACCAACCTTGCCCCTACTCGGGGGTAGCCCCCCGACATTAGTACCCGAAGCTGGTATGGTCCAGCTAACTCGGACGCTAGGCCGTGCTAGCTTAAACCAATTTTCTCCCGAGTGCCTAACCAAGATGCACCATCTCGGTCGAGTTCCAACTCAAACTCGGATTCACTCCACCCCTCCTTGGTGAACTTTCTCCCTACAACCGAGTAGACCGTGCTGCTTTGGATTTTACTGAGATCCTAGCCCTTAGCCAATTTTCCAAAGATTTTGCCGCTCCAAATGAGATTGCCTAGTTATCTTCGCGTGTAAGGCTCACCATGTGGCGTTGAACCGCTGCCAACATCGCCTCGGTTCCTGTGCGGTTGCAGCGCATGCGCCACGCCTACGCCCCTCACTGTACATTGGGCCCACGCGCTGTCGCGTCCGTTCGCAGAAAGCACTCAAGTGCCCACGTAGTAAGACGTGGGATTTACTGTGCCAGTTACGCGCGATAACTTTGCTATGTGCGTTTCTCTGGACACAGTAACTCCCACGAAACCACGAATATTCCCGCATCTGATCCAGAGCAGTTATTGCGCTTAGGGGGTATAAATACCCACGCCTCGCTCATCGTCTCATTTTCCTTGCAATTTTCCTCTTCTTCTTCTCCTTCCTTCTTGCACGCGCGCACACAGAGCACACTGCTCCGCCGCACGCCATCGAGCACCATCGCGCACCGAAGAGAGCACTTCACCACCGCGCGACACCGCTCACCGGAGCGCTGTCGTGCACAAGGGTCTCCATTGTGCCTTGCGATTCTGTGCGACTTCACGCCACCATCGTATTGCCTTCCTCCGCGCCGGTCTTCGCCAAGCTCCTCGCCGCGGAAAGCACGCCACGGTGTTTGTCTTCCGAGCCGCAGTGGTTCTTCTTCGTCCTCTATGGCCCGAGCCCCTCCTTGTGCCCACGCGCAACTCGGAGGAGATGAGATCCAGACTCAGCATGATGAGGGCATCCCTAGCTCTTCACCTATTGTTACACATGATGATATTCATACAAAGAATGATGAAGTGAGGATTGGTCCCATGACAAGATCAAGGACTAAATTATTACAACAACAGGTGAATTCACTCCTGTATAACATTTATAATTATGAGAGATTTATACTACCTAACTCCATGCATGTTTGTATTCTTAGGTTTGTTGATAACACAAGCATTAAGAGGGGAGATCATGAAGAGAAGATGCACATGGATGAAGATGGACTTCAAGAGGAGCTGGAAAACAAGATCACTATGGTGAAAACAAATATGGAAGATGTTGAAAACAATTCTACAAGTGTGGAAAACAATTGATAGTTTGTTATTCCACACTCATGGAGGGAGAAAACAAGAGGAGAGCGCCCACAAAGGATATCAATGCGCCATAGAGAGTCCTATTAGATGTAGACATGGTTTGTATACCATTATGGCCGCACCCCCTAGTTTGGGTCGGTTTGTATCTATTTGTGGTTGAGTCCAAGTCCAAAACAAGCCCAAGTTGGGTCCTATTCGGGTTGGGTGGGAATTGCTTGCTCAAGCCCCCTTGTGGCCGCACCCCACCCCTCATATATACCGCTTGGTGCACCTAGAATAGGTTAGAATACGTTAAAACAAAAACCCTAGACTTCTAGATTGTATTGCTTGAAGCATTCATCTTGAATCATATACCTTTAAAAATCTGAGTGTATTCTGATGTTCCACTGGGAATAAGGAGAAACAGGACCACTAGTAGTCGGTGGCTACTTGTGCAAGAGTGTGGAGTCTTGAATATCCGAAGGGGTTAAGTGTTGTTGCAATTGGTGACAGGGTTTAGCCAAAGGAGAGAGCGAGGTATCACATTGGTTATCAAATTATCAAAGAGTTCACTGAGAAGATCGGGCTACCCCTTATCATCTTGGTATCAGATTACTGGGTTTACTCGGTGAGCTTTATCTATCCCTTAGATTCGAGTTGTTTTTGTACCTATCCAGAAAAAGCCACAAAAAATAGTGTTAGTTGATTGTCATAGCTTTAGATAATTACTAGTTTTCAAGTTTTAGTTGATGTTTTATGTCTTGATTTTGCGTTCCTTTTCTTCTGTTGAGTCATTAGGTTTCGGTTAGGGTTAGGGTTCTTATTTGTTTTTCAATTTCGAGTCGGGTCTATATCCAAAAATCCAAAAAAAAAATAGCTACCTGCAAGTTCCCTTTTGGTTCCAATCCGAGTGGTGCATTGTTTCCTATCGGGTGTTGGTTTCTAGTGCTAATTGGAATCGATCTCTGCCGCGGCGCAAAAACTCACCAAAACGCTGCTGCGGTACACGTTCCTAGCCGGACTCGGAATCCCACCAGCGCGCGCTTACAAATCCACCAAAAATCACCGCAGCACCCTTACCAATCGCCCCCGCGCGCAGCACACCAATCCGCCCTCCGCAACGCTGCCGTGACGCTGTTTTCGCACCGAAACGATGCTGCCGCTGCAGTGGTTATCTTTCTCTGCCGTGAGCTACCGTACGGCACGAATTTCGCAGTTTTGCTGCCGTGACAGCTGCCTTGCGTTCCAAAATGTGATGGTTTGCTGCCGTGGTGTGTTTTCTCTGCCGTGAGCCATTTAGTTAGCTTTAGTACATTATATTTTAGGTTTTTGCTTACATTTTCTTTAGGGTTTCAAGTCCAATCTTTGTGAACCTTAGACACGGGCTATCTATAGCAATTAATTAGGTACCTTGCCCACAAGACTAGCTATTTTCTTGCTCTTTTTCACGCTGCTCACTATCATATTGTGTCACATTGATATAGCTGTTATTTTCATGCTCCTTTAGTTCTTTTCGGCCATAAAAAGTATATAAAAAAAAGAGAGAGAAAAACAGAAAATAGAAAAAGAGAAAAACAGAAAAAGCAAAAAGACAGGCCATTGAGATATATTGTTATTTCTATCATTTGGAGATATTTTCATTGCTATCATTGACACTACACATTGAGCAATCCTGTGCCTGATTATCATTGAGCTTGACTAGTATCTTTCTAGAGCATTGTAAAATTTCCTACATATATTTGCATTGCCACATTTGTCTCTAATTTGGTGTGTGTTTCCTAGGTGTTCTTTTTGTATCATTCACAAACAGCAATAAGACTTGTTAATTGGTGATTGTTAGGTATCCATACCAAGCCCCACCATATAACCTGTTTTACCTTTGTGAGAGCAAAAACCCATGGGTATTCTATTCTTCATACCAAGTCACATTAGTTTCTACTACTTGTGGTAAGATTTTCTATTCACTTTGGAGCAGTAAGGATCACCTCTTTTGCTGGTTTTGAGTGAGTTGGGAGAGAACACCACAACCCATAGCAATTTGTTTATTTCACTAACCTATTAATCATGGTTGCTCCTAGTGATGTTTCTACACAGGCTAAGAAGAATCATGGTGATGAACAAGTGAAGTGGACAGATTTCGAGGAGATGCAAGAACAATTGAACACAATTATTGCTGCAAAAAATCCAGAATTGCATTCTCTCATTGATAGGCATGGAGTGGACATGGATACACATGTTCAGAATTTGGGTCTTCAAATTGATACTGTGACTGAAACAGCAACTGCTACACAAGAGCAAGTTTCATCATTACAAACTTCTCTTGACGCTTTGACTGCTAGAATTACTGCCTTGGCTACTTTGTTGGATCAAAGGCTACTTGCCCAAGAGGATGGTGGTAGTGCTTTTGGTGATGCTGATTATGATGAGGACAATTTTATTCCTCATGGCCGTGGAGGTGGTAGAGGTAATCATGGTGCTGGCCGTGGCTTTCAAGCAAGGAGGATCCCTGTCCATGAACCAAACCGAGAAGATGATGGTCTTGGTAAACCTAAGTTTATGTTACCTACCTTCAACTTTGATACTGATGATGTTGAAGAGTACCTCATGTGGGAGCTGAAAATAGAAAAATTATGGAGGATGCATGAGTATAATGAGGAGAGAAAAATCAAGCTTGCTTCTTCAAGTTTTGATGGCTATGCTTTGCTATGGTGGGATAATATTACAAGAACAAGAGCAAGAAATAGAGAACCTAATATTCTTACTTGGAGGGAGATGAAGCAAGTTATGAGAGACAGATTTGTGCCCAAAAATTATTTGAGATCTTTATATGATAAATTACAACATTTGAAGCAAGGCACAAAATCAGTGGATGCTTATTTTAGAGAGATGGAGTTGATATTGCAAAGAGCTAGAGTGAAAGAGGATATTGAGCACACTATGCAAAGATTTCTTTTAGGTTTGCAATTTAAAATCAAGAGCATTGTGAGGCATACACAATATAATGATATGAATGAGTTGTTGCATCAAGCAAGGGAGACTGAGAAGCAATTTGCCGATGAGGCTCTTATGGCTCCAAGGAGACCTTTCACTCATAGGTCTTGTTTTTCTTCACCACCAATGCCACAACCTGCCCCTAGCCGTGGGGTATCCACTAACAAATCCGAGAGCAATACCTCTATTTCGAAGAGGCAAGTACAACCAGCAGCTAGTGCAAGTGGATCTACATCTTCTATAGCTAGAAATAGGGACATGAGCTGCCATACATGTGGAGGTAATGGTCACTTCAAGAGAGATTCTCCAAATAAAAAGGTTATGCTTATTAACAAGGACAATGAATATGAGACTGGTGGTGATGATGATCCTACACAAGAGGATGATTATGATGATGATGATGGGCCTCTTGATGCATATCCTTCCACCTATCCTACTTTTGTTTGCACACCAAGAAGTTTGAGTATTCTTCCAAGTCCTGAAAGTCAAAGATGCAACTTATTTCAAACAAGAGCAATTGTTGGTCCCCAATTGGCTTGCAAGGTTATTATTGATGGAGGTAGTTGCAGAAATTTGGCAAGCAAAGAATTGTGTGCAAAGCAAAAATTGAGATATATTCCACATCCTCATCCTTATCATATACAGTGGCTTAGTGATAAAGGAGAGATGAAGGTTACCCACATGGTGAGAGTTGAATTTCAAATTAGGTCTTACAAAGATACCATTGAGTGTGATGTGGTGCCCATGTCAGTTTGTCACATGTTGCTTGGGAGACCTTGGCAGTTTGATAGGAGTGTTATACATGATGGGAGAGCAAATACCTATCAACTCAAGTGGAATGAGAAGGACATATTATTGAGACCTATGACACCACAAAAAATTGTAAATGAGTCTAGACAAAAAATTCCTGAGAGTGCTGAAAAGATTGAGAGTGAAAACAAGAGTGTTGTGAGTAAAAATATGAAAACCAATTTGAGTGGTAAAAATAAAAGTGAGGGAGTGAACCTATTATGCATGTTAGCCACTAGAGAGTATTTGAGAGAATTTAGATAGGATCCTACTATGCTTCCTATAGTGCTTATGCACAAGGGAGAAATTTTGGTTTCTAATGACATGACCCCTATTCCTCTTAGTGTTTCTCATATTTTGCAGGAGTTTGATGATGTTTTTCCAGAAGAGGTGCCTTCGGGTTTGCCACCATTGAGAGGTATTGAGCACCAAATTGATTTGATTCCTGGATCTTCATTGCCAAACCGAGCTCCCTATAGGACTAATCCCCAAGAAACAAAAGAAATTCAGAAACAAGTACAAGAGCTTCTTGACAAAGGTTACATTCGAATAAGCCTTTCTCCTTGTGATGTTCCTGTTATTTTAGTGCCTAAGAAAGATGGTACATGTCGCATGCATGTAGATTGTAGAGCAATTAACAATATCACTATTCGTTATCGTCATCCTATACCACGTTTGGAAGACATGTTAGATGAATTAAGTGGTAGTGCTATTTTCTCTAAAATTGATTTGCGTAGTGGTTATCATAAAATTAGAATGAAAGAGGGGGATGAGTGGAAAACAGCCTTTAAAACAAAATTTGGTTTATATGAGTGGTTAGTAATTCCCTTTGGATTAACTAATGTACCTAGTACTTTCATGAGATTAATGAACCATGTTTTGAGAGATTTTATTGGCAAATTTGTGGTGGTTTATTTTGATGATATTTTTATTTATAGCCACAATGAACATGAACATATTGATCATATTAGACAAGTCTTGCATGTGCTAAGAGAAAATAAATTGTATGGAAATTTAGAGAAGTGCACTCTTGGCAAAGATAAGGTCATATTTCTTGGTTATGTTGTTTCTAAACATGGGATTGAAGTAGATGAATAAAAAATTGAAGCTATTAAAAATTGGCCTATACCTATTGATGTGAGTCAAGTAAGAAGTTTTAATGGATTAGCTGGTTTTTATAGAAGATTTGTCAAAGATTTTAGTACACTTGCTGCACATTTGAATGAACTCACTAAAAAGGGTGTAGAATTTGTGTGGGGAGTCGAACAAGATATTGCTTTTGATGTTATTAAAGAGAAGTTGATTTCGGTCCCTTTATTAATGCTTCCTAATTTTGACAAACAATTTGAGATTGAGTGTGATGCTAGTGGCATAGGTATAGAAGGAGTATTAATGCAAGAAAAGAAACCTATTGCCTATTTTTCTGAAAAATTAGATGGTGCACAATTACATTATTCTGTTTAAGATAAAGAACTATATGCACTTGTGAGAGTTTTGGAAGTATGGAAACATTATTTATGGCCCGAAGAGTTTATTATACATTCTGATCATGAGGCATTAATTTTTTTAAAAACCAATCCAATTTGAATAAAAGACATGCTAAATGGGTAGAATTTATAGAATCTTTTCCATACATTATAAAACATAAGAAGGGATTGGACAATGTAGTTGCTGATGCTTTATCAAGAAAAAGTATGTTACTCTCAAATTTAGAGATCAAGGTTTCGGGTTTGGAGGGTATTAGAGAGCTATATGCTAATGATAATGAATTTGCTATGTCATTTAATAAATGTACTAATGTTAAGGCATGGGAAAAATTTCATATACATGATGGATACTTGTTTAGAGCTAACAAATTATGTATTCCCGAGTGTTCTTTGTGTTTATTCTTATTACAGGAATCTCATAGTGGAGGATTAATGGGACACTTTGGAAGAGAGAAGACATTGCTTATGTTGGCTGAAAACTTTAATTGGGCACATATGAGAAGAGATGTGTATAGATTGGTGCAAAGATGCATTACTTGCAATAAGGCAAAGTCCAAATTAAAACCCCACGGGTTGTACACACCATTGCCATCACCTACTACACCATGGGAGGATATAAGTATGGATTTTGTGTTGGGCTTGCCAAGGACAAAAAGAGGACATGACTCTATCTTTGTGGTTGTGGACAGATTTTCCAAGATGGCTCACTTCATTGCTTGCCACAAAAGTGATGATGCTTCTCACATTGCAAATTTATTCTTTAGAGAAATTGTGAGATTACATGGAGTGCCAAGAACTATTGTTTCAGATAGAGATGTCAAATTCATGAGCTACTTTTGGAAGACACTATGGGGGAAGCTTGGAACTAAATTGTTATTTTCCACTACTTGCCACCCCCAAACTGATGGGCAAACTGAAGTGGTCAATAGGACATTATCAACATTGTTAAGAAGAATGATCAAGAAAAATTTGATGGAGTGGGAAGAGTGTTTGCCACATGTGGAATTTGCATATAATAGGGCTGTACATTCAACTACTCAACTTTGTCCTTTTGAGGTGGTCTATGGGTTTAATCCAATTACCCCATTAGATTTATTACCACTTCCTACACAAGATAGAATTAATATGGAGGCATCCAAAAGAGCATATTTTGTTAAGAAGATTCATGAGAGAACAAAAGAGGCAATTGAGCAAAAAGGACAACATGTGGCCGAGAGGGTTAATAAGAAGAGGAAGGAGGTAATATTTAGGCCAGGTGACATGATGTGGGTTCACTTTCGTAAGGACAGATTTCCCACATTGCGCAAATCAAAATTGATGCCTAGAGGTGCTGGTTCTTATAGAGTTATTTCGAGGATCAATGACAATGCATACAAGATAGAGCTTCCAATTGATGAGTTTGGTGTTAGTAATTCTTTTAATGTGGCTGATTTGACACCTTACTATGGAGATGGTCTTGCATCAAGGACGATGCCTTCTCAAGGGGGGGAGGATGATGAGGACATCCCTAGCTCTTCACCTATTGTTACACATGATGATATTCATACCAAGAATGATGAAGTGAGGACTGGTCCCATGACAAGATCAAGGACTAAATTATTACAACAACAGGTGAATTCACTCCTACTTGAGTATAACATTTATAATTATGAGAGCTTTATACTATCTAAATCCATGCATGTTTGTATTCTTAGGTTTGTTGATAACACAAGCATTAAGTGGGGAGATCATGAAGAGAAGATGCACATGGATGAAGATGGACTTCAAGAGGAGCTGGAAAACAAGATCACTATGATGAAAACAAATATGGAAGATGTTGAAAACAATTCTACAAGTGTGGAAAACAATTGATAGTTTGTTATTCCACACTCATGGAGGGAGAAAACAAGAGGAGGGCGCCCACAAAGGATATCAATGCGCCATAGAGAGTCCTATTAGATGTAGACATGGTTTGTATACCATTATGGCCGCACCCCCTAGTTTGGGTCGGTTTGTATCTATTTGTGGTTGAGTCCAAGTCCAAAACAAGCCCAAGTTGGGTCCTATTCGGGTTGGGTGGGAGTCTCGAATATCCGAAGGGGTTAAGTGCTATTGCAATTGGTGACAGGGTTTAGCCAAAGGAGAGAGCGAGGTATCACATTGGTTATCAAATTATCAAAGAGTTCACTGAGAAGATCGGGCTACCCCTTATCACAGCATGACGGAGGTCGAGCCCGTGGACGACCTCAACCTTTACGGGACCGCGTCCACCCGTGGAGCCTGGGAAGGCTCCGATGTGGACGCCACGGACATCAAGTGGATAGTCAACACACGCCGCGTGCCGTCGGGCTTGATCTGCCGACCTCCCAGTGACGAGATGGAGCCCCAACTCGGAGACGGCGAACGCATCTTCTTCCTAAGCCACTTCAAGCGCGGGTTTGGCCTCCCCATCTCTGAGTTCATGCAGAAATTCCTTCACCACTTCGGTTTGCAACCCCACCATCTTCCTGCCAATGCTATTACTATGCTTTCTACCTTTCTGACCTTCTCGGAATCTTATCTTGGAGTTTACCCCACGGTAGATATGTGGGCCAAATACTTCCACTTCCGCCAACAAGTTCTCCCAAACACCGTTAATCCAAATGCCCCCAAAACCATGACCCAATGTGGCACGGCCATGATTGTCTACGGGAACGGTACCGAGTACCTCCTGGTTCAGGGTCTTGATTCCTGCCGCAAGTGGCAGAGGGGATTCTTCTATGTGAAGAATCCTGACTCAAAGGATTCCGAGAAGGAGGGCTCCGAGAAGGTGGATCTCATCAAACTTCCTCCCTTCCGCATCGATCCCCCCACTACGATGGTGAACTGGAAGGACAATCCGAGAAAGACTATACCCGAGGTGAACCTCGCAGACAGTCGGTTGCAGCAGCTGTTCAAGGACGGGCTCTGAGCTGATGACCTGGTCACTACCTGGGTGAGCCGCCGAGTCCTGCCTCTATAGCTCAGGGCCCATAAGATGTGCTTCATGGGCGGGGCCCGAGACTGCACGCGCACCACCACCTTCGAGCTCAGCAAGAAGGAGGTGGCCATCTGGGCCAAGTCTATCGCCAAGGACACCCTCACGGAGACTTGGGATTGGGGATTCAAGCCCTACAGCCAAGATAGGCGGGCACCCCGAGTAAGTATTTGCCATCCTACCGAGTTGCTTCCATCTCGGTATATTCCGAGTTCATTTACTTCCTTATGCTTTATGTTTCGCATACCCTACCAAGTAGAGTTCATCTCGGTATCCTCCGAGTTCATTTAATTACTTATGCTTTATGTTTCGCATACCCTACCGAGTAGAGTGCATCTCGGTATCCTCCAAGTTCACTTAGTTCCGCTATTTATGCTTTCTGTTTCTCATGTGCAACACTTTGATCTCCAGAGAGAGGAAAAAAAGCCGGTCCTCTTGAATAACTGGAAACCTAACTGGACTGAGGACGATGTCGAGCAATTCGACAATCAGGATACGCTTCCCATTCCGCTCGTTCATCCTCCTGCTCAAGCCGGTAAGTCCCGAGTCCCAGCCTCAATCTGGGACTGGTCCGAGGATGATGAAGGTGATAGCGATGATGATTGTACACTTTTGGAGGTATCTAACCCCTTCTCGGTCTCATTAGCATATTATTTTTCCTTGTTCCCAGCTGACTTGGAAGAACAGGTGGTTGACCCGGCACCCGTGTCCATTGCCGCCCCTATGGAGTTGAAGAAGAGGGATGGAAGCGGCGCCATCGAGCCTCCACTCAAGAGGCACAAGAAAGCCAGGAACAAGGGGCCCAAGGATGGCAACGTCACGGCGAAACGCCGAAAGAACCTGCGGCCTACGGTTGATGGGTCAGTTGCTTCCGAGATGCTTTATGTTTGCATATTCTTTGTTCTTTTGCCTCTTTTGACCGAGATGCTTTGTATTTGCATTTTATTTACCCCTCTGTTTTTCCTTTCCTCAAGTGATCCAATTGTTTCTGAACTCACCGAGGCGCCCGCGGGACCGAGTAGCGCCCACGGCATTATCGACCTCGATCTCGAGGACGTAGACACCAACACCGCTGACCGGTCCGAGGTGCCCCTCCCGGACCGAGAAGACCAGGATCTTGGTGCTGGCGACATGGGCGCCGAGATGGAAACTCAAGAGACTCCGTAACATCCGGAGTCGGCCACCGAGCAGCACCAAGAGCAGCAACTAGAGCAGCAGCAGCCAGAAGAAACGGTGCAGCAGCAAGCGTCGTGGCAACAAGTTCCTCCAACATCCACAACAGCAACACCAGCTACCCCACCGAGAAGAACCTAACCACTGGAAGTAGCAGCAGCAGAAACAGCCACAACAACAACAGAAACTGCAGAAACATCGACCGGCTCCGCACCAACGGCCACAGGCCCAACTCCATAAGCAACAGCAGCAACAAGCTCAACCTCCACAGCAACAGACCCAACAACAGCAGGATCAGCAAGCCCAACACCACCGAGTAGACCAGCAGGGCCCACAGAAAATCCCGCTCGCACTCTGCAGCATGCCAAGTTTGCACCGTCGCAGGGAGCCGTGGGTGAAGAGGGCCGCACCAAGGCGACGGGACATGTAAAAGTTCCGATACACGGGCTGAAGCAGCATGAGGTGCAGCAAAAGAAGACCGGGCGAAAGCGAAACCAAACACTTTGGCGATTAGCACGGACACCCAGCTCGTGCCACACCAGGAGCTTGCCGCGGAGCTGCGGGACGATATAGATGCCACCCTGGACCAGATTGGCCACCTCGATCCCGTCCATAACGGGAAGAAACTGTGCCCCCTGGACCACTACCGGAAAGCATGGAAATGGGCTGATGTCGATCAAATTTCTATGCCGGTCTTCCAGCAGCACCTTGGCACACAAGATGTACTGCATGCGCACTGCTGCAGAAGATGCCGAGCTCACCTCCCGAGTAAGTATCAATTTCCCTTTTTTGCTTTTCCGAAATTGCGAATTGTGAATCCGAGATCAACACCTCTATCCAGTCCCCGAGATTTGGACCGAGTAGGCAATACTCGACAGAGTTGAAGTCTACTCGGGTAGAATCTTCCAACTAACCCTTTTCTTGTTTCTCTTCAGACTTGCACCGAGGCCCGTGCCCTCCTCTTCCAAAATCTTCTCTGGGCCCACCGAGATGCCCAAGAGCAGATCCAGAACCTGCAGGAGGAACTAGGGAGCAAAGGTAACTTTACCATATCGACATACTGCATATGATTCTTCTGCATCTGTTTTCTAACTCGGTTTTTATTTTTTCTTTTACAGTTATCTTGGAGAAGCAGCTGACAGATTCTGTCACCAAGATTTCTTCTTTGGAGAGTAACTGCCGTATTTTCTATCTTTGCATTTTATATTTACGCTTTTCCTTCTCTTTCGTTAATTTTGCTTTTTTATGCAGACGAGCATCAAGTCTTTGCCGAGAAGCACCAGGACTGCAACGTGCTGGCAGAATCTGCCCAGAGGAAGATCTCGGCTTTAGAGAGTAAGCCCCTTCGTCTTTCATCTTACTCGGCTTCCATGCTCCCACCATTTTTCTAACCGGACTGTTTTCTATACAGATGAGAAAAAACTGTTTGTTGAGAAACACCAAGAGTGTCTCTCTCTAGCCGAGATTCAGCAGCAGATCCAGGACGGCAAGGTCAAGGTCGAGGAAGAACTTCAAGCCGAGAAGAATGAGGTGGCCAAGCTTAAGCTAGAGCTGGCTGATGCGATAAAGCTGGTGCTGCAGGCCGGGAAGGACAAGGCCGAGATGAAGGATGCAGTCGCTGCCGAGAAGCTCGAGTTGCTGCAGGAGATTGAGGTCCTCAAAGAGTGGAACATCGCACTCGACTAGATGGTGAGTAGCACCCGCGTCCTGCTGGACAAGCACCATGCCAATGCTGACACATGGTTCAGTAGGCTCAAGGACCTCACCCTAGAACTGAGATGTAAGTTTCCCTTTTCCTTTGCTCTTTTCCAACTTGCTCTATCTGACTTGATCTATCCGGCTTGGTCTATCCGGCTGATTTTCTTGTTTTAACTCGGACATCTTTTTCTCAGGGGCATTCCCCGACCTGGACTTTGGTGCCATGAGGGTTGTTGCAAGGGCCAGGCAAGTACGGGCTGATGTTGGCTATGACGTCACCGAGACCGTCACCATCGAGGACCAGATCGAGGGCATCAAAGCCCGAGTTCTGCCCCTCAAGGGATTGAGAACCAATCTTGTCTCCACTTCTATCCGGCTGCACAAGCTTTTCTGGCCGGGAGTTGAACCCCCCGAATCCATCCACAAGCTGGTCTCGAAGCTGGACTATGTCAAGGAGGAGCGCAAGAAGTGGCGCGCTTCGGCAGCCCGAGCTGGCGCAGACGAGGCATTGCACTTTGTTCTATCTTGGTATGAAAATCTCGACCTCAACAAACTCCAGAAACTGCGGAATGGATCCACGTGGACCATAGAAGAGGATCGTAACTGGGCTCGCAAGGAGACGACATATCGGTTGGCCTCATATGCCAACGCCAAGGAATTTGTGGACGGCCCCATCAAGCCCGACACTGAGAGCGAGACCGAAGACGATGAGGATGATGATGAGGGGGGCGTCGAGGGCGACGAAGGGACCAAGGATGACGGCGACTCCGAGGAGGTGGATGAGGAAATCCAGGCCAAGCAAGAGCCAGCCGCAGCCTCCGAGATCGTCACCACCGAGATGGTCATCTCGGAGCCTGCTCCCGAGTTGAGCGCCTCAGAGCCTACAGCCGAGAACACCGCCTCCGAGCCTCCCACTACAACTGCTGCTTCTGAGCCCGTCACCGAGTCCTCCAACCCGGCAGGTGCTGCTGCAGATTCAACTCCTTTGGCCGCGGCCTAACTATCTTCCTTTCAATCTCAAACTTTTTATTAGATCCCTGGTATGCTGGGTGCAATTGTAATAAACACTTATTTCACCATTTGCTACTCAGTTTTATTTAAGTTCGATCAAGACTGGCTGAATGCCGGGTTGCATTAATTCGAGTCCCCGGGTTGGTTTTCTTATCCTCCTGGTCTTTTTTAATTTTACCCTTGCCTGCCACTTGTGGATTTTTGACAGTCGAGTCACAAGATTTCGAAAACCAAGTTTATAATACTTCACCACTTTGAGATTGAAATTAAAACTGCCCAGTACTTAGCCGAAAAAACGGAAGAAAAAAGCAACTTATATCGGTTGATTAACTCTTTCTTTCCTTAGTAGTTTTTCGTGTGTTCATTGACCCTTGGCTTGTTCTCTTGGTTGCCATGAAGCCGGGTTGCGGACAACAGCAAAGTCGAAGAGTTAGCCCTTAGGTTTAAACACATTACTAGACTTACGCACGAAATTCCGAGATGATTAACCAACATAGCAAAGTAAGAAGTAAATAACACAGAGCCATTTAGGCACAGGCAGTCCCCGAGTTCCTCCTCGGAGTGCCGACTTGGATTTTATCTTGGTAAGGAGATACATACAAAGCTTTTTTAGGAATGGAAACGGCGGAGTAGAGCTACATTCCAGGGGTGCTAAGTCTCCTCTCCGGATTTATCTGCCCTGTTCTTCTGTGGCTCATGTGCATCAATGAGATAGTACGCATCATTGTGCAGAGCCTTGCTCACAAAGAACGGCCCTTCCCATGGAGGGGAAAGCTTGTGCATTCCGGCAGTGCGTTGCACCAGCCTAAGCACCAAATCTCCTTCTCAGAAAACCCTTGGGCTTATTTTCCGGCTATGATAGCGTCTCAGATTCTGTTGATATATAGCTAATCTCGACAAAGTTAATTCTCTTGCTTCTTCTAGCAAATCAACATCATCTTTTCTTGCCTCTGCCTCAGTATAGAGGGTTACTCTCGGTGAGTCAGGCTCAAGGTCAGTGGGCAACACGGCCTCTTCTCCATATACCAGGAAGAATGGTGTATATCCGGTTGATCGGTTAGGGGTAGTCCTTAGACTCCACAACACCGCCGGCAACTCGTCTATCCAACAAACAGGGGTTCACTCACCCATTGCACTTTCTCACGAGATTTTCTGCTTGCTGCAAGGTAGTGAGCCAAAAGAATCCATGCCGGAAAGCTTTCTTCACTAGAGCCCGAGATGAGGCGTGGTGCCCGCATTCCCCCTGATGTATCTCTCTAAGAATCTCCTCTCCCTCTTCCGGCTCAACACAACGCTGGAGCACGCCTGTGGTACTCCTCTTGTGTAGTTCCTTGTTGATGATGGTGTAGCCTTTGGATCTTCTCTGTATTTGCCTGGCCGAGATCTCATCACTCGGTAAAGTACCATCCTCCAGCTAAGACAGTATGGGCTGACCCCAACTTGGTATCGCCCGAGTAGGAAACACTGGCTCATCCACCTCCGTTGGATCAGCCGACATGACTTTCTCCGAGATGGAAACGAGTCCCGAGTACTACGAGGCAGTCGCCGAGATGAATGCGATAGTCCCCGAGATAGGACGAGCAGTCCCCGGGTCCTCCTTCATGATCCCCTCATCAATCTACATGGGAACAACATCTAATTCCGGTAC
Organism: Alopecurus myosuroides; assembly: GCA_028641055.1. NCBI lineage: Eukaryota > Viridiplantae > Streptophyta > Magnoliopsida > Poales > Poaceae > Alopecurus > Alopecurus myosuroides. Next base: position 195,205,193 of record CM054060.1, on the reverse strand, counting down.
AGCCGAGACGAATATCGAATCCGACTCGGGTGAAGGCTTGATCGAAGGCTTCCTGAGATGCTTCAAAGCAATTCCTGCCGGGATGGACTCCCGAGAAGAGCCCAATTTGGATAGAGCATCAGCAACATCATTTCCAACTCGGTGAATGTGGTGGAACTCACACCCATCAAAGAATCCAGACATGTTCTGGACAAGGAACCGATAAACGCGTCCCAAGTCCCCGAGGCTTGCTGAACCACCACATTCCAAGTCGCCATAGCATATAATCCGACGGATACCAATCTCCTTGACCACTTTTAGTCCATGGACTAGGGCCTCATACTTGGCCACATTATTAGACGCCGCAAAATGGATTTGCAGGATGTACTTGAGTTGATCCCGCTTGGGTGAGGTGAGCACAACGCCAGCACCGAGACCCTCTTTCACCTTGGAGCCATCGAAATGCATTCGCCAAAAATTTGTTTCCAGCAAGGGATAATCATATTGCACTTCGGCCCAATCAACAAAGAAATCCGCCAGGGCCTGAGATTTAATGGATTCTCTTCTTGCATACATCGGGGTATAAGAAGCTAGCTCAATTGCCCACTTGGCTACTCGGCCACTTGCATCCTTTTTGCCCATAATCTCCGAGATGGGGGCAGTACTCACCACCGGAATCCGATGCTCTTGGAAATAATGCTTGAGCTTCTTGGCAGTCATATAGACTCCATATGTCATCTTCTGATAGTGAGGATAGTTTTGCTTCGAGTTGGAGATCACCTCACTGAGATAATACACCGGCCTCTGCACGGACTTTCCATCTTCTTCTCGCTCCACTACCACCACAACACTGACAACTCGGTTGGTAGCTGCAATATAAAGCAACATTGGCTCCTTAGGTAGGGGATAAGCCAGAAGTGGAGCTGTTCCCAGCATGGTCTTGAGTTCTCGGAAAGCCACATCGTCTTGTGGTGTCCAAACAAACTTGTCACTTTTCTTCATGAGCTGGTATAGAGGTAAGGCCTTCTCGCCCATTCTCCCAATGAACCGGCTAAGGAAAGCCAGGCACCCAGTAAATTTCTGCACATCCTTCAAGGATCTCGGGAGAGACATGCTCTCAATAGCTTTTATCTTGGAGGGGTTGGCCTCGATACCTCGGCTGGACACGAGGAAACCGAGTAACTACCCTGTCGGGACACCAAAGGTGCACTTGGTTGGGTTCAGCTTCATCCGGTACTTTCGCAATTTTGTGAATGTTTCTTGGATATCTTCTAGGAGTGTGTGTTTCTCCTTGGTCTTGATTACTATATCATCCACATACACCTGCAAATTTTTCCTATTTGGTCGTGCAAGCATTTATGCATGCACCTCTGGTATGTGGCCCCAGCATTTCTCAACCCAAAGCACATGACACGATAGCAATAAGCCCCATACGGGGTAATAAAAGTAGTCTTTATTTGACCAGTCGGGTTCAGGGGAATCTAATGGAAGCCAGAGTATGCATCAATGAAAGAAAAAAGTTCACATCTCGCCGTGGAGTCGATCACCCGATATATCTGGGGCAGTGGGAATGGGTCCTCGGGGCAGGCCTTGTTCAGGTCGGTGTAGTCCACGCACATACGCCACACCACAGCGACCATGTGTTCATCCTTCTTCTTCTCGACCATAACCGGATTCGCCAGCCAATCCGGATGCAGTACCTCCATGATAAATCCGCTTGCTAACAGCCTTGTGATCTCGTCACCAATGGCTTTTCTCTTTTCAGCAGCAAAACGACGCAGGGCTTGCTTCACCGGCTTGGCATCCGGCCTTACATGCAAAGAGTGCTCAACCAACTCCCTCTGGACACCCGGAAGATCCTGATTGGATCAAGCAAAGACATCCCGATTCTCACGGAGGAAGTGGATGAGCGTGCTTTCCTATTTCTCCTCCAACCCGACACCAATAATGGCGACACTCTTTGGGAACTTGGTGTCGCACCCGGACTTCTAGAGGATACTCACCGTACGAACTGAACAGTATTTTGGTTGGATTACGGGGCTCAACGGCTCCCGCGTCCCCTTACGGGTAGGCCAGCACTTAGGTGCGACAACCAACCGTTACCGTTCACCGTCGATGTAAACTATCCCGTAGAAATCTGGACACTACCATTGACGTACTTCATACCATACACACATGGTACGTCAACGGCTTTGAACAAAAGGATAACACAACATGCCTCTAAGACACAAAAGATTGAAATAAGGTTGCAAATGGCCTTCACTAAGGCAGAAATAGCAAATACAATCATCCAGAGGACACATGTCCCAACATAGCATTCATTACATCAGCGGAAGCAATCAACGGTGTCTGGGTACAGACAAATCCAACAGGCTTAAGAAGCCGGAGAAAATAAAGAAGACGAAGCCCATCCACGTAGGTCCTGGATCCAGCCCTGGTCCAGCTATCTACTCGTCTGCAGTCTCGTCAAACTCCACGAAGTAGCCATCCTGGTGGTCATCGTATCCGTAGTCGTAGTCTGCGTAAACCACAGCCCCAAAGGGGTCAGTACAACAACGTACTGGCAAGCAAGACTCACAGTTCACCAAAGTGTAGCCCGTCAACACCAAGCACAGATGCCTTGGGATCAACGGAAGAAAAGGGGTATAAAAGATGCTGCAACTGGCTGCACTAACCAACTACAGAACATACTACAAGTTCTGGTGTAACAGAAAGAGATAAGATAGCGTATCGTAACCAACTATAGCTAACCACCAAACAAACCCATCCTGGACCTCGCCCCTTATCCAAAGAAGCAATCCGAGGATAACTCACACAGTTGGATTAATGATGGATCAATTTGTTGTGTCAATAAGCCTATTACTAGTCAAGTTATCATTAGTTAGGTGTAAGTTGTTCTGAGTACTTGTTAGCCAGTACTTTCACCAAGTCAACCATAACCGCGGAAAACACGGCTTCTCGAGAAGATTTATCCCTGCAGGGGTGCACCAATTTGGTCGTACACGTAAGAATAACCCGCCAGATGGGAAGGCCTTTCCCACCAAACGGGGCACTCAACACAACTCAACTCTTCTTCGCATCAAGCCCAAAGCACCACGTGCTGTGCGTGCGCGGCTAATCAAGCCCCCCGAAGAAAAGGAGGACCCTCATAGCACTGGAAGACCATGCCGCCCTAAATGCCGACTACAAAAGTTCCACCCTGGCCTCGGGTTCGTACCTGCATATGAGTGCATCAAATGGAAAGCCCGAACTAAGTGTGGTGATTTGGACGAGATGCGGATCGAGTCAAATTGAGGGGGGCGCCCATACACGCTTCCCACATGCGGATAGTGCGCTCATCATGGATCAGTAGACAAGACCCTTTTCCTATTAGGGTCGACACTAGCAGGCCTCAAAACCACGCCGGGCCTCCTGCCGGTGCCTTATCAGCAATTTATTATTACCTCAAATTAACAGGTGTTGTTTAACATCGAGCCCAGAATATAACAGAATATAATAACAGAAAGTAACTGATAGCAGACTCGAGTCAAAACAACCCTAAGCATACTAGTAAGACACGGGCCCAAGCAACGGGGTTTTAGGACTGGAGGTGTGGCAATATCAGGGTTTAGCGTATCAGGTGATGGGTTCGTAACAGAAACAACTACCACTATGGCTAGCAGAAAAGAACAACGGAAAGTATCGGTAACCAATGTTTAAAGGAACACAGTGGTTCATGTGAGTGATAACTTGCCTGCAAACCCAGTAGCCTGGTACTGAGCTAGATCCTCAGAAGGGGTGTCGTAAAGGGCGTCGGTATCAACGTCGTCGTCTATCCGAGAAGAAGCAAACAAACAAGGCAGAAAATATAAACAATCATTATCATGGCATAGTGCACAATCAAATGTGATGCATGACAAGTTAATAGATGCATCAAAATAAACTAATTGATATGATAACACAATTTAAATGGACACATATGCAATTTTGAGTTGCATATGAAAAGCCCATGGATTTTGGTTAGATTATTTGTTTTCCAACTAATCAACAGGTGCTAGTGGTTTAGTATGATGCATGCAAAAGGAAAACAGCAAAATAACAACATTAGAACCAATTTAAGATAGGGTGTAGCAATTTAGAATTTTATTATTAATTTAGGGAATTTTTGGGTGCCTTAAAGGTGACACACAAGTATTTGTTGTTTTCAACCATTTAAATTGTTCAAAACAAATAACAAAGTTTATATTTGAAAAGAACATCAAATTTTAGTTGGATTACAGGTTTCAGATATTGAAATTGGAATTTGGATTATTTAATTATGAATTAAACAATATTAAACAAGTTTTAAATGAATTTAAAATAAGTTTGAATTTAATGAATTTTTATTTGTTCAAAACATGAATTCAAACTCACATTTGAAAAGTTCACACTTTGATGGTTTGAAAACATATTTTGCATGTTCAAAATATTTTATATTGAGCAAGTTATGATTTTATCAAATTTAAATGAATTAAACAAGTATTAAAAAAAATTTAGGAAATTTAAATTATTCAAACCAGAAAACAAAAATTATATTTGAATAGGTTATTTAAAATGGTATGGAAAACATATTTTATTTGCATTTATTGGATTAATAAATAATTAGTTATTGAATTTCTCAATTAGCATTTGAAATATTTAAGTTTGAATTTTAAATACATTTGAAGTTTCCAAAACAGTACACAAATTGAATATTTGGAAAGATTATGAAATTTGGATCAGAAAACATATAAAACTTGCATTTATTGGAATTACAGAATGGAAGTTATTAAAGTTTGAAATTTTAGTTTCAAATCTGCTATTTAAATTGTTTTCGAAAAAAAACAGAAACTCGCAGAAACGTTTTTCACCGTGCTGCTAGCCAGCCACGGTCACTGCCCCGTGGGCCTGGGGGGCCAGCGTGGCGCTGCGCGCCCGCGTGGACGTGGGCGTCGCTGACTGGTGGGACCGCGTGCTGTGGAAGAAAAAGGAACCAAAAATTTGGGGCGCTGCGGACTCGAACCCGCGCCCTCGCCTGTGCGCACAAGGTGCAGTACCACTGCGCTAACTGAATTCGTTTGACAGTGATACAGACGCATACAGGTTATTGTTCAACGCGAGCGTTAACTGAATTTTAACCTGACGACCAAACGCGTGCTCGACTGACAGAACAGGGGGTCGCCGGCGTTGATCCACGGCCGTGCTCGCTGCGGTTGGGGGCTGGACGCGCACGGATGCGTGGAACAGATGCAGGGAGGAGGAGGAGGAGACAGACGGTGGCTCACCACCGTTTGTAGAAGGAGGCAGAGGCGCGGCGACGAGCTGCTGACGGAGGATGACGACGGCGGCCGCGGAGAAGACGTGGACGGCGGCGCGGGTGTGGACGTGCTCCGGTGACGCTCCCGTGTCCAAGACGTGGAGGAAGCAGTGGCCTTTCAATTCCAGGGGGTAGATGGCTAGATGGAGGTGGGAGGTGGCGGCATTGTCGTCGGATTCAGAGCTCCGTTTTCCGGCGAGGGTGACAGAGGAGGGGATCTCGTCGGGGAAGAAGCGAACGACGGCGGCGGAGAGGGGAAAAGCGACCTAGGGGCTAGGGTTAGGTCTTCGGGGCCGCTGGGGGCTTCTTATAGGCGAGGAGGGCACGGGCTGGCCGCCGGAGTCGCCGCGCGGTCGCGGTGGCGGCACGGATGCCCTGCCGTACGCCAACAAGACGATCACACGCTTTTCAAAGCGTTAAGTGATCGCTTAGGCGGGCTGGGCCGCGCGTGCGTTAGATAGGTTGGGCTGGGTAGCGTTAGGTGCTGCGCGCGCAGTAGGTTTTGCTTTTATTTTTTTTTGCTCTCTGTTTTTTTTTTGCTGAAAGAGAATTTGGAAGAAAAACATAGTTTTTAAGTTAGGGAAAAATTTGGAAAAATTCAGATAAATTCCTTAGGCCAAATGCAACCATTTGGCAACTTACATTTTCAAAAAATTTAAACATTTGATTGCTTTTTGAAATTTGAACCAAATTTGAGTGAAATTGTTAATATTAATAAACATTAATAAAATCAATATTGAACATAGGGTAACCCCTATGGTAAAAAGGCAAATTGAGTTAATTTGATTTGGTAACAACATGATTTCAAAATGGTTCTGTTTTGGGTGCTTTGATTTGAATTTTTAATTGTGTTTGGAAAATGAATAATTGATTTAAAACCATTATTTTCCCAAGTGATCACTATGGAAAAACATGGAACCAATTGATTGTTATTATTTGTGATTTTTATTCAAAATGTTGTAACAGAGCAAGTATGAAACCAATGTTTGAAAAAGGTTTGAATTTGAGTTGTAAAAACAGTGGAAAACAATTGCAATAATTAAGAAACAAATGCAAACAACATGGAATCAAAATGATGACATGATGCAATACTTAAATAAACATGCAACAAACATTCTAAGGGGATGATTTTCATACTTGGGATGTTACAAAACGCCCCGCCTTGAAGGAATCGCACCCCGAGATTCCTACTGAGAAATGAAAAGGTCCGGATACTTCTTGTGAAGATCCTCTTCGGTCTCCCACGTTGCCTCTTTATCGGAATGATGCGACCACTGCACTTTCAAGAACTTGGTGCTCTTGTTGCGAGTCTTACGCTCGGTCTCATCGAGAATACGAATAGGGTGCTCCTCATAAGAGAGATCATCTTGCAGCTCAATAGAATCATGATCAACTGCACGATCTGGATCTTTGAAACACTTCTTGAGCTGTGACACGTGGAACACATCGTGCACCTTGGATAGCTTTTCTGGAAGTTCAAGACGATAAGCATTTTCTGCACGCCTTGAGAGAATGTTGAAAGGACCAATGTATCTTGGTGCAAGTTTTCCTTTCACACCGAAACGATGAGTGCCTCTGAGGGGAGTTACACGGAGGTATGCCTTGTCACCAGGTGCATAGATCATATCCCTGTGCTTGCTATCATAATAGCTCTTCTGACGAGACTGAGCAATCCTGAGATTGTCACGAATGATACGAACTTTCTCCTCGGCTTCCTTAACAATGTCAGGGCCTAAGAGTGAACGTTCACCAGCTCCAGACCAATTGATTGGACTCCTGCATCTGCGACCATACAGTGCCTCAAATGGTGCCATGCCTAGGCTTTCCTGGTAGCTGTTGTTGTAGGAGAATTCAGCATATGGAAGGCAATCCTCCCATTTCATGCCAAAGGAGATACCACATGCTCTGAGCATATCCTCGAGAATCTGATTGACTCTTTCGACTTGCCCCTGAGACTGAGGGTGATAAGCTGTGCTGAACAGAAGTTTAGTGCCCAATGCTTCTTGAAAACTCTTCCAGAAATGAGAAGTGAAGATACTTCCACGGTCTGAGCTTATTTCCAATGGAACACCATGAAGGGGAACAATCTTTGCTGTGTAGAGCTCTGCTAACTGGCTAGCTGAGATAGTTTCCTTGATAGCAAAGAAATGAGCTACTTTAGTGAGACGATCAATAACAACGAAGATTGCATCGTTGCCCTTCTTGGACTTTGGAAACCCAGTAACGAAGTCCATTTCAATCATGTCCCACTTCCACTCAGGAATTTTTAGAGGTTAGAGTAGACCTGCTGTTTTCTGATGGACTGCCTTAACACGTTGACAAACGTCGCATTCAGAAACGTATTGACCAATTTCACGTTTCATGCCGGGCCACCAATACAGTGTCTTAAGATCCTGGTACATCTTTGTACTTCCAGGGTGAATGGAGAGAGGAGTTTCATGATCCTCCTTAAGAATGATATCTTTGAGACTTTGAACCTGAGGAACTGCAATGCGTCCTTCAAAGAACACAGTTCCTTTATCATCAACTGAGAAGGACTTGAATTTCTCCTTGCCTTCCTTGATGTGCTCAACCATCTTCTTGATTTCAGTATCACGAAGTTGTTCAGAACGAATCTTGTCCTCGAGAGTTGGACTGGCTGTCAAGCTAGCAAGGTAGCCTTGAGGAACAAGACCAAGGTTCAGCTTCTGGAATTCCTCGTGAAGTGGAGGTTGGCTTTCCATGATCATGAGATTATTGCAGTAGGACTTGCGACTGAGAGCATCGGCCATAACATTAGCCTTGCCTGGAGTGTAAGAAATGGTGAGATCAAAGTCTTTAATCTTCTCAATCCATCTCCTTTGCCTGAGGTTCAGGTCTGGCTGAGTGAAGATGTATTTCAGACTCTTATGATCGGAAAAGATTTCAGTTTTGTTACCCAACAAGTACTGTCTCCATTTCTTGAGGGCAAACACAACTGCTGCAAGTTCAAGATCATGAGTGGGATAGTTTTGCTCATGTGGGTTCAACTGACGTGAAGCATAAGCCACAACTTGGCGTTCTTGCATAAGAACTGCTCCTAGTCCTTGGAGAGATGCATCACAGAATATCTGGAAAGGTTTGGTAGTATCTGGGCCAACCAGAACTGGGGTGGAAGTGAGCTTAGTCTTCAGGAGATTGAAACTCTCATCACACTGTGGAGTCCAAACGAACTTTTTGTCCTTCTTTGTGAGATCAGTGAGAGGTTTTGCAATCTTGGAAAAGTTTTGGACGAAACGACGGCAATAGCTAGCCAAGCCAAGAAAACTTCTGACTTGCTTCACCGTCTTAGGGGGTTTCCAATCAACAATTGCCTTAACCTTTTCCGGGTCAATGGCTATGCCTTTGGCAGAGATGACAGGACCAAGATATGCAACTTCTGGAATCCAGAACTCACATTTGGAGAATTTGGCATACAGACGATGCTCGCGAAGTTTCATGAGAGTGAGACGAAGGTGTTCTCCATGTTCTTCCTCGGATTTTGAGTAGACCAGAATATCATCAAGATATACCACAACGAACTTGTCGAGGTATTCATGGAAGACAGAATTCATGAGTCTTGAGAACGTTGCCGGTGCATTGGTGAGACCAAAGGACATGACGGTGTATTCATATAGACCGTAACGTGTGGTGAAAGCTGTTTTTGGAATATCTTCCTTTCTGATTTTTATCTGATGGTAACCCATCCTCAAGTCCAACTTTGAGAATATTGAGACTCCAGCAAGTTGATCAAAAAGATCATCGATACGAGGAATTGGATACTTGTTCTTGATTGTTTTCTCGTTGAGAGGACGATAGTCAACCACGAGTCTTTTTGTTTGATCCTTCTTGGCAACAAACAGAGTTGGGCAACCCCAAGCGGAGGAACTAGGCTGAATGTAACCTTTCTCCATGTACATATCGATTTGCTCCTTCAACAATTTCAGTTCAGGAGGAGCTATCTTGTATGGATGCTTAGAGATTGGAGCAGTACCTGGTTCAAGCTCGATCACGAACTCAACTGTTCTGTCCGGAGGCATCCCTGGCAACTCTTCTGGAAAGACGTCAGGGAATTCACAAACCACCGGAACATTTTCAAGCAGAGGTAGAGGTTTAGCATCCAGGGTGTACAGCTGAACAGAACTTGATTCACTTGGAGAATAGACTATCTGGCCGGAAGGGTGGAACAGAGTTATTGACTTCTTAGCACAGTCAATCGTAGCTTTATTGGCCTTCAACCAATCCATGCCAAGGATGACATCAATGTCAGAATTGCCAAGCAGAATGAGGGAAGCAAGGAATATGTGACCTCCAATCAAGATCTGATTCTCGTGACTGGTCTTGGAAGTTTGCATAGTTGCTCCAGGGAAGTTTACTACTAGCGGGGAACACAAACCAACAAAAGGTAGTTTAACTGTTGTCGCAAAGATCTTTGACACGAACGAATGCGATGCTCCGGTATCAAACAACACTTTAGCTGGGTTAGAGTTTACGGGGAATGTACCGAGAACGACGTCAGCAGCTTCCTCAGCTTTGTCGGCCTTGATATGATTCACCCTCGCGGTCCTCCCAACAGGCCTGTTGTTGGAGTTGAAGGCTTTAGCCGGGGGAGCACGAACCATTGCCTGGTTGGTGTTGGGGCGAGGAGGTGGTGGAGGTAGCTGCCTCTGAGTGCACTTATCAGCGTAGTGCCCAGTCTCCTTGCACTTGAAGCAAGTGACGACACGAGGAGGACCTGGCCTTGGCTGCCCCATTGGAAACCTCTGACCCTGCATCTGAGATGGGTTGGGTGGGCGGGGACCAAAGCCTGGAGAAGCTTGGGCATTTGGAGCCCTAGTGACAGCACTGTTTGGCACCCAGATGCGGCGCTTCTGCGGAGGGGTGGTCATGTTGGAGGAGGAACCACCCTCACGCGAGTGCTTGCGCGACTCTTCGAACGCCTTGCGCCCATTCTCCTCATTGAGCGCGGTGTTCACGAGCTCCACGAAGTCCTTGCACTTGATGTTGGTGAGAGCGTACTTCAGTTCCGGGTTAAAACCTCGGCGGAACCTTGCCATCTTCTTGGCTTCAGTGGACACCTCGTCACCGGCGTATCGAGCGAGACGATTGAACTCGTTCTGGTAGCCGAGGACGTCCAGCTTGCCCTGTTTGAGAGAGCAGAATTCCTCACGCATCCTTTCCATGAGACCATCTGGGATGTGGTGCTTCAGGAAGGCATCCTTGAAACAACCCCAGGTGATAGGATAGCCAACTCTCATGGTCTGGTAGTTCTCCCACCAGGTCGCTGCCTGACCCTTCAGTAGGTAGGTGGCGTACTTGACCTTATCTTCCTCAGCAACATGAGCAATCTCCAGAGCCCTGTTCATCTCCCTGATCCAGTCATCAGCATCCAGAGGCTCACGTGTTGCCACGAAAGCTCTCGGCCCCAAGCTCAGAAACTCCTTGATGCTGACTCGCGGAGCATTCTGGTTGTTGTGCTGGTTGGCCTGGATCTGTGCCATCTGAGCCACGACCTGAGTCATCTGAGTCAACAGCTCCGTGAGCGGAGGTGGTTCAGGCATGGTGTTCCTGGTTGGAGGCATCCTGAACAGAAATGCATTTTAGCACAAAAACAGCAAAGGATAGACTTGGTAACCGAAAGAGAGATTATTCCGACGCATGAATAGATAACCAACAGGTACATCATCACATGTTCAAATAGATCAGAATATCCAACACACCATTACATGGTTCGAAAGCCAAGGATAACTAAACATAGCTATGAATGGATACATCGGTACTCCCATGCTCATCACGCAGGACGGCGGTGAGTAGTACGACGAGAGATACGGTGAGGAGGAATCCCACGGAAGTAGGTATGACGACGATCCACGTAGAGCGGGACTGCTCTGAGAGCAACTCTCGGTGTGGTGAAGTAGAAAGCGTCGTCTCCCTGTGCTCCATAGCGGGGAATCCCTGTGTAACCAGCTCCGAGGTCGAGAAGTGGGCCTCTGATCGGCTCGTAACCTCCAGCATCTGGCAGCGGTAACCCAGCTGTCTGAACGCAACGTGCAAAGCGCTCATCTCCAACAAAGTCTGTGGTGTACGTCGCCAGACGAGTGAGAGAAAGGTGGAGCTGCTCCCTGACTGAGGCTAACTCCTGAGAAAGTGTGGAAGCAACTGCGTCACTGTGCCTCATGAACTGGGCAGTGGTGTGCAGCCTGGAGCTATCAGACTCGTAGGTATCCAGGTTGCTGTGGAGAGTGAAGTGAACTCCCGCCGACGTGATGTAACCACGGGGGATATGACGATAGATAGAATCGTCAAACTCCCAGTAGTCAGCACGGAGGACGGTGATACTCACGTAAGCTGCCTGCTGCACGGCCATATCCACTGTGGAACCTACTGCCTCGTAGCGGTGGACAACGCTCCTGCCATCATCCGACAGAATGTAGACGATAGCCCGGTAGTAAGTCTGGTCAAACTCTCGCTGCTGCTCGTAGATCTGGTACTCTGGTGCCCAATGGAACCCCAGATAGGTAACCATGTCTCTCAGCATCTCCGGATAACCGGCGGTGCTCTCACAGCGAGTCATCCGAACCACCTGCGGGTAGAACCTGAGATCCATCTGCAGATGATTTGGGAGGTTTTGATTAGACTCCGGTAGAAGAAATGAAGTGGAAAACAACAGCAAGGTTTCAACGGACGAAAGGTTCTTTAGAAGAACAGGATATCGAAGCAACATCGGGAAAACGAGACCAAAAGTCCTGAGGTACTAAGGAGAACCCAAAACACGTGAAATCCTAACTTGAAAGTTTAGGTGAGAACAGAAAACAACGTTGCACTTCCTTACCAGAAAAGGGTGGGTGGGTGGGGAAAGAAGAAAAATGGCAGAATTCCTACTCTCACGCTTCATTTTTCCTATATAGCTACAAAATAGTTTCTAGACTCAACTGCGACCAGTAATAAGGGATCCTATAGGCAGACAGGCTCTGATACCATTTGTCGCACCCGGACTTCTAGAGGATACTCACCGTACGAACTGAACAGTATTTTGGTTGGATTACGGGGCTCAACGGCTCCCGCGTCCCCTTACGGGTAGGCCAGCACTTAGGTGCGACAACCAACCGTTACCGTTCACCGTCGATGTAAACTATCCCGTAGAAATCTGGACACTACCATTGACGTACTTCATACCATACACACATGGTACGTCAACGGCTTTGAACAAAAGGATAACACAACATGCCTCTAAGACACAAAAGATTGAAATAAGGTTGCAAATGGCCTTCACTAAGGCAGAAATAGCAAATACAATCATCCAGAGGACACATGTCCCAACATAGCATTCATTACATCAGCGGAAGCAATCAACGGTGTCTGGGTACAGACAAATCCAACAGGCTTAAGAAGCCGGAGAAAATAAAGAAGACGAAGCCCATCCACGTAGGTCCTGGATCCAGCCCTGGTCCAGCTATCTACTCGTCTGCAGTCTCGTCAAACTCCACGAAGTAGCCATCCTGGTGGTCATCGTAGCCGTAGTCGTAGTCTGCGTAAACCACAGCCCCAAAGGGGTCAGTACAACAACGTACTGGCAAGCAAGACTCACAGTTCACCAAAGTGTAGCCCGTCAACACCAAGCACAGATGCCTTGGGATCAACGGAAGAAAAAAGGTATAAAAGATGCTGCAACTGGCTGCACTAACCAACTACAGAACATACTACAAGTTCTGGTGCAACAGAAAGAGATAAGATAGCGTATCGTAACCAACTATAGCTAACCACCAAACAAACCCATCCTGGACCTCGCCCCTTATCCAAAGAAGCAATCCGAGGATAACTCACACAGTTGGATTAATGATGGATCAATTTGTTGTGTCAATAAGCCTATTACTAGTCAAGTTATCATTAGTTAGGTGTAAGTTGTTCTGAGTACTTGTTAGCCAGTACTTTCGCCAAGTCAACCATAACCGCGGAAAACACGGCTTCTCGAGAAGATTTATCCCTGCAGGGGTGCACCAATTTGGCCGTACACGTAAGAATAACCCGCCAGATGGGAAGGCCTTTCCCACCAAACGGGGCACTCAACACAACTCAACTCTTCTTCGCATCAAGCCCAAAGCACCACGTGCTGTGCGTGCGCGGCTAATCGAGCCCCCCGAAGAAAAGGAGGACCCTCATAGCACTGGAAGACCACGCCGCCCTAAATGCCGACTACAAAAGTTCCACCCTGGCCTCGGGTTCGTACCTGCATATGAGTGCATCAAATGGAAAGCCCGAACTAAGTGTGGTGATTTGGACGAGATGCGGATCGAGTCAAATTGAGGGGGGCGCCCATACACGCTTCCCACATGCGGATAGTGCGCTCATCATGGATCAGTAGACAAGACACTTTTCCTATTAGGGTCGACACTAGCAGGCCTCAAAACCACGCCGGGCCTCCTGCCGGTGCCTTATCAGCAATTTATTATTACCTCAAATTAACAGGTGTTGTTTAACATCGAGCCCAGAATATAACAGAATATAATAACAGAAAGTAACTGATAGCAGACTCGAGTCAAAACAACCCTAAGCATACTAGTAAGACACGGGCCCAAGCAACGGGGTTTTAGGACTGGAGGTGTGGCAATATCAGGGTTTAGGGTATCAGGTGATGGGTTCGTAACAGAAACAACTACCACTATGGCTAGCAGAAAAGAACAACGGAAAGTATCGGTAACCAATGTTGAAAGGAACACAGTGGTTCATGTGAGTGATAACTTGCCTGCAAACCCAGTAGCCTGGTACTGAGCTAGATCCTCAGAAGGGGTGTCGTAAAGGTCGTCGGTATCAACGTCGTCGTCTATCCGAGAAGAAGCAAACAAACAAGGCAGAAAATATAAACAATCATTATCATGGCATAGTGCACAATCAAATGTGATGCATGACAAGTTAATAGATGCATCAAAATAAACTAATTGATATGATAACACAATTTAAATGGACACATATGCAATTTTGAGTTGCATATGAAAAGCCCATGGATTTTGGTTAGATTATTTGTTTTCCAACTAATCAACAGGTGCTAGTGGTTTAGTATGATGCATGCAAAAGGAAAACAGCAAAATAACAACATTAGAACCAATTTAAGATAGGGTGTAGCAATTTAGAATTTTATTATTAATTTAGGGAATTTTTGGGTGCCTTAAAGGTGACACACAAGTATTTGTTGTTTTCAACCATTTAAATTGTTCAAAACAAATAACAAAGTTTATATTTGAAAAGAACATCAAATTTTAGTTGGATTACAGGTTTCAAATATTGAAATTGGAATTTGGATTATTTAATTATGAATTAAACAATATTAAACAAGTTTTAAATGAATTTAAAAAAAGTTTGAATTTAATTGAATTTTTATTTGTTCAAAACATGAATTCAAACTCACATTTGAAAAGTTCACACTTTGATGGTTTGAAAACATATTTTGCATGTTCAAAATATTTTATATTGAGCAAGTTATGATTTTATCAAATTTAAATGAATTAAAAGTATTAAAATATTTAGGCAATTTAAATTATTCAAACCAGAAAACTAAAATTATATTTGAATAGGTTATTTAAAATGGTATGGAAAACATATTTTATTTGCATTTATTGGATTAATAAATAATTAGTTATTGAATTTCTAAATTAGCATTTGAAATATTTAAGTTTGAATTTTAAATACATTTGAAGTTTCCAAAACAGTACACAAATTGAATATTTGGCAAGATTATGAAATTTGGATCAGAAAACATATAAAACTTGCATTTATTGGAATTACAGAATGGAAGTTATTAAAGTTTGAAATTTTAGTTTCAAATCTGCTATTTAAATTGTTTTCGAAAAAAAACAGAAACTCGCAGAAACGTTTTTCACCGTGCTGCTAGCCAGCCACGGTCACTGCCCCGTGGGCCTGGGGGGCCAGCGTGGCGCTGCGCGCCCGCGTGGCCGTGGGCGTCGCTGACTGGTGGGACCGCGTGCTGTGGAAGAAAAAGGAACCAAAAATTTGGGGCGCTGCGGACTCGAACCCGCGCCCTCGCCTGTGCGCACAAGGTGCAGTACCACTGCGCTAACTGAATTCGTTTGACAGTGATACAGACGCATACAGGTTATTGTTCAACGCGAGCGTTAACTGAATTTTAACCTGACGACCAAACGCGTGCTCGACTGACAGAACAGGGGGTCGCCGGCGTTGATCCACGGCCGTGCTCGCTGCAGTTGGGGGCTGGACGCGCACGGATGCGTGGAACAGATGCAGGGAGGAGGAGGAGGAGACAGACGGTGGCTCACCACCGTTTGTAGAAGGAGGCAGAGGCGCGGCGACGAGCTGCTGACGGAGGATGACGACGGCGGCCGCGGAGAAGACGTGGACGGCGGCGCGGGTGTGGACGTGCTCCGGTGACGCTCCCGTGTCCAAGACGTGGAGGAAGCAGTGGCCTTTCGATTCCAGGGGGTAGATGGCTAGATGGAGGTGGGAGGTGGCGGCATTGTCGTCGGATTCAGAGCTCCGTTTTCCGGCGTGGGTGACAGAGGAGGGGATCTCGTCGGGGAAGAAGCGAACGACGGCGGCGGAGAGGGGAAAAGCGACCTAGGGGCTAGGGTTAGGTCTTCGGGGCCGCTGGGGGCTTCTTATAGGCGAGGAGGGCACGGGCTGGCCGCCGGAGTCGCCGCGCGGTCGCGGTGGCGGCACGGATGCCCTGCCGTACGCCAACAAGACGATCACACGCTTTTCAAAGCGTTAAGTGATCGCTTAGGCGGGCTGGGCCGCGCGTGCGTTAGATAGGTTGGGCTGGGTAGCGTTAGGTGCTGCGCGCGCGGTAGGTTTTGCTTTTATTTTTTTTTGCTCTCTGTTTTTTTTTTGCTGAAAGAGAATTTGGAAGAAAAACATAGTTTTTAAGTTAGGGAAAAATTTGGAAAAATTCAGATAAATTCCTTAGGCCAAATGCAACCATTTGGCAACTTACATTTTCAAAAAATTAAACATTTGATTGCTTTTTGAAATTTGAACCAAATTTGAGTGAAATTGTTAATATTAATAAACATTAATAAAATCAATATTGAACATAGGGTAACTCCTATGGTAAAAAGGCAAATTGAGTTAATTTGATTTGGTAACAACATGATTTCAAAATGGTTCTGTTTTGGGTGCTTTGATTTGAATTTTTAATTGTGTTTGGAAAATGAATAATTGATTTAAAACCATTATTTTCGCAAGTGATCACTATGGAAAAACATGGAACCAATTGATTGTTATTATTTGTGATTTTTATTCAAAATGTTGTAACAGAGCAAGTATGAAACCAATGTTTGAAAAAGGTTTGAATTTGAGTTGTAAAAACAGTGGAAAACAATTGCAATAATTAAGAAACAAATGCAAACAACATGGAATCAAAATGATGACATGATGCAATACTCAAATAAACATGCAACAAACATTCTAAGGGGATGATTTTCATACTTGGGATGTTACACTTGGGTTCAATTTGCACCTTCTTGGTCTCCTGAGAGGCCTGGAAAGTGGCACCATGCTTAGAGCTAGGCATCCCGGGCATGCCGAGTTGAGCTGCCTGGGCCATGGCCACCACTTCGTGTATCTTCTTCTTCTCGGCCGCAATGACCATTGACTCGGCCAGCCGAGATCCAGCTGATGCGCACTTTAGAGAGCGCTTGTAATCATCCGAGATGGTGATAATGCCATTGGGGTCGGGAAGCTTCATCTTCAAATAGGTCGCATGAGTAGATGACATGAACTTGGACAGAGCTAGCCTGCCGAGAAAATCATGATATGGGCTCTGGAGATCAACTACCTCGAACTGCAAGCAGTCAGTCCGGCAATTCTCCCTGGTGCCAAAGAGCACATCAATCCAAACCTAGCCAATAGGAGCATAAGATACTCCTGGCACAATGCCGTGGAAGGTAGTCCGGCTGGCAGCAGCATGTTTTTGGCGTACCCAAGTTTCTCCATGGTATCTCGGTACAGGATATTGATGCTGCTGCCATTGTCAATCAGCACCTTGCTGAACTTCACATTGATCTTGGGCTCAATGAAGGTTGGGTCCACCACTAGGGCATAGCTACCCGGGTTAGGCATGATCCTGGGATGATCAGCCCGAGACCAGACAATATCTTGGTCGCACCAGTGCGTGTAATCTGGCACTGCCGGCATCACCGCATTTACTTCCATCGCCCTCCTGCGTAGGCTCTGCTTGTCATCCGGCTCAGTGGTGAACACCATGTAACTCTGATTGTGCTCCTAATACTGATTTTGGCCTCCGCCACCAGCATTGTCATTGTTGTTGTTGTTGTTGTTCCGATTGAAGTTGTTGTTGCGATTGTTGTTGTTGTAGTTGTTGCGTGTGTTGTTGTTGTTGGCCCCCTGCGCCACTTGATTCACGTTCTCCCTTCTCTGGTTCTCGGCAGGCCTGGGAGCTGCTGCCCGGATAGGCTGAATGTTGGAACCCAAAGCCGGCAGAGGCGGAGGAGGAGGCAACTGGCCAAACCCCTCGCTCTTAATCCGGTCCCACCAGCCGCACTGTCGGGAAATATGGTTTGCCAGCCTACTCGAATGCCGAGTGTGGTAGATGTACGGCCCATCCCGCATCATTTCAAAGGTGAACCATTGAGGTGCATCTACTGACTGCTTGGGATCTGTCCACTGCTTCCTGTAGTTCTGGTTCTGGTTCTACCCGTACTGGGGCCCAATATTCTTTTGCCTTTGGCTGCTTCCTGCATCAGGTTGATCCTCGAGCATAAGCATAACGATCATTTCTTTGATACCCGGCTTGCTCCATTGCCGAGTAACAATCATTGTATCGGTCCTGCCGTCCGGTACCGGGTTGGGAAACTATGTTAACCGTAGGGGAAACCACTCGTGACTGAGCAGAAGGTCCGGCACCGGGTTGAGGCTGAACCGGGTTGGCAGCCAGGTGCCGGGATGGACCATCTCGGTTGCCTCCTTGTCCTTCTTGCTGAACTCGGGCAGCATTATGGCCACCACCTTGAGCAATGTGTTCTTGCCCGGGCTGCCGTTCTGCACTAACTGTTTTTCGGAGATAGCCCGGTCATACACTTGGATCTTCTTATGCCTCCCGGAGTTCACACTCCGAGATCTCCCACCACCGTGATGAGGCGAGGAGGCCTTGCCTCCGGTTCTCGCCCCATGCGACTGAACAACATGAGACGCACCGGCTCCCAGATTTGCCTTTCGGAAATCCTCATTTTGCCTGCGAGCCTCAAGAACAAGCTCATTAAACCGTTCCTGCTGCCTAATGCGAGCTTCACCGGTTAGATTTGGCAACTCGGCAGCAACTGCCTCTGCCGCCCTAAGTGTTTTAGCAGGAGAACTATACTTGGGCCTGCCAGCGGAGGTCATACTAGCAGATTTACTAGCAATTCTACCACCTCTAGCCAACTCGGCACCGAGATTTCCACCTCGGTTCTGTATAATCCCTATCCGGCTAGGGTTCTTGCAAACAGGAGTAAGACCATGATCCATATTGTACTCATTCTGGTCGAGATCGAACTCTTTCCTGATTTTCGCCATCTCGGTGGCCTCCAGCAGGAAGGCTTGGCGCTGCTGCCGCAACACCGCCGGATCCGCATCCGCGGCTAGGGGCATTCTCAGCTTCTCAATGACGTCGACGAAGGGAGCCGGTATCACGGTCGATGTAGTAGGACCCTTGTAACCCAGCTGGTTCTCATTTCTCTCCGGCGGCTTGTGAGAGGTCGAATCGACTTGTCAGCAACCTCAGCGCCACCGGTCGTGCTCTTCCCGGTAGCAGGAGCCGGACCGGTCATCATCACCTCCACGTTGCCCGCAGAGCCACCAGTTTGCTACCCGCGGACGACGAGAACGGCAGGAGGATCTTCAGCAACGAGCACCACCTTGGGGTACTCGCGGATGATGACGGTGGCGACGTACACCAAGTGCGCACCGATGCTAATGACAGAGCCGCCTACGGGCACAGGCCCACCGCCGAAATCACCGGCATTGTCGGTGACGAAGTCGAAGGAGCCGAATCTATGGACAAGGACACAAACCACGCGCTCCCCCGAACAAGGAAGGGTTCCCAACCGGATAGAAACCCCAGCCAGCGCCGCTGCTGGCCCCATGGTGGGCGCCAATTGTCGTGGTGATGTAAAGACAGATTCCATGGCATGGCTTACGTTTGGGGCCGATGGACACTGTGGGTATCCGGGGAGGGATCGCACGCCTAGATGGCGCGCTCACTATACTGCAAACAACACAATCTACACAGGTTCGGGGCCCTCGTGTGGAGGTAACACCCCTACTCCTGCCTCTCTCTCTGTATATCTGGTGATCGAGTACAAGTGTTCCTCAAGCTCAAGGAGCTAGAGGAGGAAGAAGCTCTACTGCTATCTCTCTCTCAACAAACTAGCAGCACTTCTGTTCTTACGTAATGGGCGACCATCACACAGGAGGGGTGTGGCCACCTCATATACCGGTGGCCACCAACGAATAGTACATGATTAGGTGACTACACACTATGCCATAGCGCATGCTTCCGCTTCTCCGCTGACAGACCCCGAAAGTCTTCGTTGTCATGGTCTCTACCATGTCCTGTGCCCCTTGTCAAAGACAGGATGTGGCCTCGCCCATACAGCGCACTGTACCAGCGTATGCATATACATCATCATGCCTCGTAAGTTGAACCGCACGCTCGTACTCTCCCTGGATATGCGGGATTACAACGGCTCCATTGACCTTTCTAAGAGAAGAGCAGCATTGTGCCTATCCGGATCCTCCAAGTGCTACTCGGACGATCCAGACGGACACTCATTTCTTCATCCTGGTTCTTCGCATTTCCTACCAAGATAGCTCCATCTCGGTAGCCATCCAACTCGGTACGACCCAACTCGGTACGGCCCAACTTGGTAAGCAGTACCTCAAACACCATTTCTTACCAACCCCAACCTTGCCCCTACTCGGGGGTAGCCCCCCGACACTATTTTATAATGTAGGGTTATAGTCCCAGTGAGAACAACAACCATGGACCTATAAAAAATGGAGGTGGTAACCCGGGAAACCCAGGAGGAGGTCACTCAGGAGCTGAAATTTCAGGACCTAGAAATCACGGTTCTGGCCATCAAGGCACAGGCAACTAGGGGATGAATTAGGAAGGACCTCACCAAGGTGGACAATCCGGTTTTCAAAGCAATCCCAAACATCTTAGCCAGGGACAGTGTCATGTGTTCACAACCAGTTCATGCAGGAGGGACATGAAATTATAGAAGCGTGCGGTCAACGTTGTGACCCCAGTAGTGCCTAGGTGGTAAACTGGCCAGAACAACCTCTACCCTGGAATCAAACGGACCACCCTCCTTGAGTTAATAATCTAGGAGGTGTTGCATTGGTTGTAGCTCCATAGCTCGGAGGTTATAAACTGGATAAAATATTAATGGACGGTGGAAGCAGCATAAACATATTATACTATGACACTTCCAAGAGGATGAACCTATAGGAGAAACAACTCTAGCCATCATCCATTGTGTTTCACGGGGTTGTCCCTGGTAATTCATCCCACCCACTAGAAGAATTTACCTTGAAGTTGCTTTTGGAACCATGGACAATTGCAGGTCCGAGATTCTGGTGTTCGAAGTTGTCAAGTTTAAGAGCCCATATCACGCCCTGTTTGGACGACCAGCTTATGCCAAGTTCATGGCAAGACCCTGCTATGTTTATCTTAAACTGAAAATGCCAGGTCGAAAGGGAAATATTACAGTTAAACGAGACAGAGATGTAGCTCTAGAGTGTGAGGAAAGAGATGCGACTTACGCAGAATCAGCATTTGCACAAGAACAACTAAAGTTATACAAGATCCAAGTGGATCCTGAGGATATGACCTTGCTCAAGAAGCAATCCACTGAGTCTAAACTAAAGTTCAAATCAGCTCAGGATACTAAACTGGTAAATTTCACCCATGCGACTCTTCAAAGAAGGTCAGCGTTGGGCGCATATTACTAACAAATAGGAAAACATGCTCATCAAGTTCCTCCGTGAGAATCGGGACATTTTTGCATGGAAGCCTTCTGATATGCCCGGTATTCCAAAGGAACTTGCTGAGATCAATTTAATTGTGGATCCTAAACTAATACTCGTACAACAGTTCCTCTATCACTTCAATGACGAGACAAGAAAGGCTATTGGAGAAAGAAATACCGTGGATTCTGGCAGTCGGGTTCATTATGGAATTACTTCATCCAAAGTGGTTGGAAAATCTAGTTATGGTGCTGAAGAAAACGGTTCCTTGAGGATGTGCATAGATTATATAGATCTTAATAAGGATTTCCCTAAGGAACCATTTCGCCTCCCTCGCATGGATCAAATCATTGATTCTACAGCTGGCTGTGAACCATTTCCAAACAGTTTTGGATACACAACTGTTTGGAAAAATAAATTGCGCGTAACATACATGCTTTTTGTGGATGATAGTATCGTCATGTCTCAAAAAGGTAATACTTTGAACTCTGATCTGGAAGAAAAATTTGTCAGTTTACGTAAGTACCATATGGAACTAAACCCGACAAATTGTGTTATTGGAGTTCGAGCCGGAAAATTACTTGGTTTCAAAATTTCAAAGAGAGAAATCGAGGCAAACCCGGAAAATGTTTAGGCTATACATAACCTGAAAAAAGCCAGTTTGCCTAAAGGACATCTAGAAACTGACAGGGTTTGTTGCAGCTGTAAGCCGGGTTATAAACAGACTTGGAAAAAACCCATACCTTTATACCGGCTCTTAAAGAAAACTGACAAATTTGTCTGGAACCAGTGATGAGGACATCCCTAGCTCTTCACCTATTGTTACACACGAGGATGCTCCTATACAAGCTAATGAAGTGAGGATTGGTCCAATGACAAGATCAAGAACCAAGCTATTACAACAACAGGTGAATTCACTCCTACTTGAATATAATGTTTATAATTGTGAGAGCTTTATACTACCTAAATCTTTACATTTGTGTATTCTTAGGTTTGTTGATAACACAAACATGAATGGAGATCATGGAGAGGAGCTACACAAGGATGAGCATGGACTTCAAGAGGAGATGGAAAACAAGTGCTAGCATGGTGAAAACAACAAATAACAAATGTTATCATGACAAGGGGATGGTGCCTCCACAAGGTCAAATGCACTAGGTGTGGAAAACAATGCCATTATGTTATTCCACACCCATACATGAACAAGGCAAGAGGAGGGCTCCCACAAGGAGTATCAATGCGCCATATACAAGACCTAGTTCAATTAGGATTGGTTTGTACATCAATTTGGCCGCACCCCTTGTGTGGGGGTCGGTTTGTATCCAATTGTGGTAGAATTAGGAGTCCTAGTCCTATTAGGGTTGGTGCTTGCGCAAGGGAGAGCCTTGTGGCCGCACCCCCTCTCTTATATCCCCCCTTGGGCGCATAGGAGAGGTTAGACGACGTTAAATCCAAAAACCCTTGACCTCTAGATTGAAACTGCTTGTAAGCCTTTCATCTGGAAGTTCATCTGCAAACTTTACATGATACCTGCTGTTCCACTGGGAATAAGACGGTACAGTACCACTTGTAGTCGGTGGATTACTTGTGCAAGAGTGTGGAGTTGAGAATATCCTTGGGGTTGCTATCTTTTGCATTGGCATCAGGGATCAGCCGGGAGAGTTCTTAGTGGCGCACTAGTTATCATACTGGAGTTATCTGTGAGTTCACTGAGAAGATTGGGCCACCCCTTATCATCTTGGTATCAGATTTACAGGTTGCCTCGGTGAGCTATCAAATTTCCCCTTTAGTTTTGAGTGTTTTATTTCCTATCCAGAAAATTGCCCCACAAAAATAGTTTAGTTTTTGCCATAGCCTAGATATCATCTTAGTTTTCAATTACTAGTGTTGTCTTTGTGTTAGATTTGTGTTGCTTTTTCTCGTTTTTAGTTTCATACTTTTCGGCTAGGTTTAGGGTTCTTGTTCATCTAGCCGAGATCCTATCAAAAAACAACAAAAATATCCGCAGCTTTCCACCATATACACCCCAATCCGATTCCTAGTTGTTTCCCTGCCGTGGCACAAAACTTACCAAAACGCTGCCGCCACCCATCCCTTGTTACAATCGGTTTCACCCCTCCCACCCGCAAAGTTTTCATCCGCTGCCACCCTCCTAGTCGCTATCGGATTCAACCCCCCATCGCACGCTTACAAACCCCCCCCCCCCCCCCGCAAGCCCGCATCACCCTTACCATATCGCATCCGCGCAATCCACCCCGCGGCAGAAAAACGCTGCCCTCGCTGCCGCGCGCGTTCCATCACCGTAGCGCACACGTAACACCAGCGCGCCGCAAAATTCGCTGTAACGCGCTTACCAAATCCCGCATCGCTGCTGCGCGCGCTGCCGCGGTACGGAATTGATCATTTTTGCTGCCGTGGGCTCTGTGAGCTGCTGTGAGCCGACCGCGGTATAGAAACTTGCTGTTTTGCTGCCGTACGCTCTGCCGTGAATCCAAAACGTGCTGTTTCTCTGCCGTGAGTCTGTTTTGCTGCCGTGAGCTCGTTTTCACCTAGATTTTTTCTGTTTTTCTTTGTTTTTCATTGTTTTCTCACTAGGACTCATCCATCCATACCTTGTGAACCTTAGCCACATCCTTTCTACAGCATTTTAATAGGAACTTGCCCACAAGTATAGCTATTTTGTGCTCTGACAGGCTGCTCATTTTTCATCACCACCATTGTGTTCACTTGTGTTTGGTTAATTGTTGCTCCTAGCTTAGTGTAAGGCCATTGGAAAAATACAAAAAAAAATAGAAAAAGCAAAAAGTATAAAAAAAATAGAAAAGAGAAAAGAGAAAGTGCAAAGAGGCCATATCATTGCTATTGTTTACTAGTTGAGCTTGCCATTGTGACACTTGGTTTTTCATTGAGCAATCTTGTGCCTGTCAATTAAGAGCCTAGCTAGTGACTTTCTAGTGCATTGCAAAATTCTTCCATATATTGCTTTGCCACATTTGTCTCCATTGTGTGAGTTTCCTTGGGTATTTTTTATATCTTCACTAAGACAGCAAATAGGATTGTTACTTTGGTGATTGTTAGGTATCCATACCAAGCCCCACTAAATAACCTTGTTTGCCTTTGTGAGAGTTAAAAACCTGGGTATTCTCTCTTTCACACCAAAGCACTTTAATTGCCTCTACTTGTGGTAGGTATCTCTATTCACTTTGGAGTGGTAAGATATCCTATTGTCTTGCTAGATTTTGAGTGAGTTGTGAGAGGCACCACAACCTATACTTGTTTTATTTTCACTAACCTTCTAATGGATCTTTCTAGTGGTGATCTTGTGCAGCAAAAGAAGGACCAAACCGAGGGAGTGAATTGGAGGGAGTATGAGGCATTAAGGGATGTGTTGACACAAAAATTGGATGACAATGAGGCACACTACAAGAAATATGTTAATGAAGCTTGTGATCCCCTCTATGAGATGGTTACTACCATGGAGAAGAAAGTGGAGGAAACCAATAAAGTGGCCGAGACCAATACTGCTCAATTGAGAACAATGCAAGATTCTATTGATGCCATCAACAATACCATGACTGGTCTTCAAAGATTAATTCAAACTCGTTTGCCACCTATTGATGATGACAATGCTAGTGTCCATAGTGATGCAAATAATGAGGAGGAGCCTAATTTTGGCCGTGGAGCTAGAGGAGAAAGAGGAATAGGAGGTTTTCAAGGCCGAGCTAGGCGTGTGCCTTTACCTAATGCCAATGATCATAGAGAAGATATATTGGGAAAGCCCAAATTTTCTATTCCATCTTTCAGCTTTGATACTATGGATGTGGAAGAATTCTTGCTATGGGAGTTGAAAATAGAGAAGCTATGGAGATTGCATGATTATAATGAGGATAGAAAGATCAAGTTGGCATCTTCTAAGTTTGATGGATATGCTCTTAGATGGTGGGATAATTTAGTAAGAAAGAGACATAATGATGGTGAGTTACCCATTGCTACTTGGCACACCATGAAGAGGCTCATGAGGGAAAGATTTGTACCACCCAATTACATAAGGCAACAATTTGACAAATTACAACAATTGAAGCAAGGTCTCAAGACAGTTGATGCTTATTATCAAGAGATGGAGCTAATTATGCAAAGAGGTCGTGTGGTAGAGAAAGAAGAGAAAACAATGCAAAGATTCCTTTCAGGTTTACATTACAAAATCAAGGGCATTGTGAGGCACTATCAATATACTAATATGCATGACTTGCTCCATCATGCTAGGGAGGCCAAATCACATCTACTTGAGGAAGCACAAAATTCAGCTAGAACAAGGAGTAGATTTCCATTGAGATCATCTACTACTCCTAGTATACCACCACCACCTCCTCCATCATCAAGTTTTCGAGGTGCTCCATCATCCAAAACCGAGCCTAGTGTGGCTAATACAAGGAAAACATCACAACCAGCAGCAAGTGCCTCGGGTTCTAGTGCTCCTACTACAAGGAATAGAGATATTACATGCCACACATGTGGAGGAAAAGGGCACTTCAAGAGGGATTGTCCAAATTAAAAAGTGATGATTATCAATGAGAACAATGAGTATGAGACAGGTGATGATGTTGATCCCAATGATCTTGATGATGATGATGGAGATTTGAGTGATTCTCCTTTGGATGCTTATGCTACTACTATGCCTTCTATTATTTGCACCCAAAATTCATTGAGTGTGGTGCCTAGTCCTGAAAATCAGAGGTGCAATCTATTCCAAACAAAGGCTGTTATTGGTCCCAACATGGCTTGCAAAGTCATCATTGATGGAGGGAGTTGCAGAAATTTGGCTAGCAAAGATCTATGTGCAAAACTCAATTTGAAATATATGCCACACCCTTCTCCTTATCACATCCAATGGTTGAGTAGCACGGGACAAATGAAGGTTTCTCATATGGTGAGAGTGGAGTTTCAAATTGGACCTTATAAGGATATCATTGAGTTTGATGTGGTGCCCATGACAGTTTGCCACTTATTATTGGGAAGACCTTGGCAATTTGATAGAAGTGTGAAGCATGAAGGAAGAGCAAATACTTATGAGCTATATCATCATGGGAAGACTATTATTTTGAGGCCTATGACTCCACAACAAATTGTAAATGAGTCCCAATCCAAAATTGCTATGAAAGTGGAAAAAGAGAGAGAGAGGGATGAGGGAACACCAAAAATACAAGCCATGGGGAGTGATAGCAAAACCAATTCGAGTGGTAAAAAGAGAGAGAACCTATTATGCATGTTAGCCACTAAAGAGGATTTGAGGGAATTTAGGGATGATCCTTCATTAGTCCCTATTGTGCTTATTCACAAGGGAGAGATTTTGGTTTCTAATGACATGACCCCTATTCCTCTTGGTGTTTCTAATGTTTTGCAGGACTTTGAGGATGTTTTTCCACAAGATGTACCCTCGGGATTGCCACCATTGAGAGGCATTGAACATCAAATTGATTTGATCCCCGGAGCATCTCTCTCAAACCGAGCCCCTTATAGAACCAATCCACAAGAAACAAAGGAGATCCAAAAGCAAGTACAAGAACTATTGGACAAAGGTTATATTCGGGTTAGTCTTTCTCCTTGTGCCGTTCCCGTTATTTTGGTTCATAAGAAAGATGGTACTTGGCGCATGTGTGTAGATTGTAGAGCAATTAATAACATCACTATTCGTTATCGTCATCCTATACCACGTTTAGAAGACATGTTAGATGAATTAAGTGGTGCTACTCTTTTCTCTAAAATTGATTTGCATAGTGGATACCATCAAATAAGAATGAAAGAGGGAGATGAATGGAAAACTACTTTTAAGACAAAATTTGGTTTATATGAGTGGTTAGTAATGCCCTTTGGTTTAACTAATGCACCTAGTACTTTCATGAGATTAATGAACCATATTTTGAGAGACTTTATTGGTAGATTTGTGGTAGTTTATTTTGATGATATTCTCATATATAGCCACAATGAACATGAACACATGGATCATATTAGACAAGTTTTGCAAGTGCTAAGAAATAATAAATTGTATGGTAATCTTGAGAAGTGCACTTTTTGCAAAGATAAGGTCATATTTCTTGGTTATGTTGTTTCTAAGCATGGAATTGAAGTTGATAAATCTAAAATTGAAGCTATTCGAAATTGGCCAATTCCAACTAATGTGAGTCAAGTTAGAAGTTTTAATGGGCTTGCTAGTTTCTATAGAAGATTTGTGCCTAATTTTAGTACAATTGCTGCCCCTTTAAATGATCTAACTAAAAAGGGTGTCAATTTCGAGTGGGGTGTTTCTCAAGATATTGCTTTTGATACTTTGAAAGAGAAGTTGATTTCGGCCCCATTGCTTATGCTTCCAAATTTTGATAAACAATTTGAGATTGAATGTGATGCTAGTGGCATAGGTATTGGAGGTGTGCTCATGCAAGAAAAGAAACCTATTGCCTATTTTTCTGAAAAATTGAATGGTGCACAATTGAATTATTCTGTTTATGATAAGGAATTATATGCACTTGTGAGAGTTTTAGAGGTATGGAAACATTATTTGTGGCCTAAAGAATTTATTATACATAGTGATCATGAAGCATTGAAATTTTTAAAGTGCCAACATAATTTGAATAAGAGGCATGCTAAGTGGGTTGAGTTTATTGAATCTTTTCCATACATCATAAAACATAAAAAGGGATTGGATAATGCAGTTGTTGATGCTTTGTCAAGGAAAAATATGTTACTCTCTAATTTAGAAATCAAGGTTTCGGGTTTGGAGGGTATTAGAGATTTATATGATGAAGATAATGAGTTTTCTATGCCATTTAATAAATGTGTTAATACTAAAGCATGGGAAAATTTTCATATACATGATGGGTACTTATTTAGAGCTAACAAATTGTGTATTCCCGAGTGTTCCTTGCGTTTGTTTTTGATCCAGGAATCTCATAGTGGAGGATTGATGGGACACTTTGGAAGAGAGAAGACTTTGTTGATGTTGGCTGAAAATTTCTATTGGGCACATATGAGAAGAGATGTGTATAGATTGGTGCAAAGATGCATTAGTTGCAACAAATCCAAATCAAAATTGAAGCCCCATGGATTATATACACCATTGCCATCACCAAGTACACCATGGGAAGATATTAGCATGGATTTTGTGTTGGGATTGCCAAGGACAAAAAGAGGACATGACTCTATCTTTGTGGTTGTGGATAGATTTTCAAAGATGGCTCATTTTATTCCATGCCACAAGAGTTGATGCTTCTCACATTGCCAATTTTTTCTTTAGAGAGATTGTGAGATTGCATGGAGTTCCAAGGACTATAGTTTCAGATAGAGATGTCAAGTTCATGAGTTACTTTTGGAAGACACTTTGGGGTAAGCTTGGCACTAAGCTATTATTTTCTACTACTTGCCACCCCCAAACTGATGGCCAAACCGAGGTGGTTAATAGAACATTGTCCACATTGCTAAGAGGTATGATCAAGAAAAATTTGAAGGAGTGGGAGGAGTGTTTGACCCATGTGGAATTTGCATACAATAGAGCTGTGCATTCAACTACTCAATTATGTCCTTTTGAGGTGGTGTATGGTTTCAAGCCTATTACTCCTCTTGATTTATTACCACTTCCTTTACATGAGAGAGTTAATATGGAGGCATCAAAGAGGGCTGATTTTGTTAAGAAGATTCATGAGAAAACAAAAGAAGCCATTGAGAAGAAAGGAAAACATGTGGCTGAAAGAGTAAACAAGAAGAGGAAGGAGCTTATATTTCGGCCAGGAGATATGGTGTGGGTGCACTTTAGAAAAGATAGATTTCCCACATTTAGAAAGTCCAAGTTGATGCCTAGAGGAGCTGGTCCTTACAAAGTTATTTCAAGGATCAATGATAATGCATACAAGATTGACCTCCCAATTGATGAGTTTGGTGTTAGTAATTCTTTTAATGTGGCTGATTTGACACTTTACCATGGAGATGATTTAGCATCGAGGTCGATGCCTTTTCAAGAGGGGGAGGATGATGAGGACATCCCTAGCTCTTCACCTATTGTTACACATGAGGATGCTCCTATACAAGCTAATGAAGTGAGGATTGGTCCAATGACAAGATCAAGAACCAAGATATTACAACAACAGGTGAATTCACTCCTACTTGAATATAATGTTTATAATTGTGAGAGCTTTATACTACCTAAATCTTTGCATTTGTGTATTCTTAGGTTTGTTGATAACACAAACATGAATGGAGATCATGGAGAGGAGCTACACAAGGATGAGCATGGACTTCAAGAGGAGATGGAAAACAAGTGCTAGCATGGTGAAAACAACAAATAACAAATGTTATCATGACAAGGGGATGGTGCCTCCACAAGGTCAAATGCACTAGGTGTGGAAAACAATGCCATTATGTTATTCCACACCCATACATGAACAAGGCAAGAGGAGGGCGCCCACAAGGAGTATCAATGCGCCATATACAAGACCTAGTTCAATTAGGATTGGTTTGTACATCAATTGGGCCGCACCCCTTGTGTGGGGGTCGGTTTGTATCCAATTGTGGTAGAATTAGGAGTCCTTGTCCTATTAGGGTTGGTGCTTGCGCAAGGGAGAGCCTTGTGGCCGCACCCCCTCTCTTATATCCCCCCTTGGGCGCATAGGAGAGGTTAGACGACGTTAAATCCAAAAACCCTAGACCTCTAGATTGAAACTGCTTGTAAGCCTTTCATATGGAAGTTCATCTGCAAACTTTACGTGATACCTGCTGTTCCACTGGGAATAAGACGGTACAGTACCACTTGTAGTCGGTGGATTACTTGTGCAAGAGTGTGGAGTTGAGAATATCCTTGGGGTTGCTATCTTTTGCATTGGCATCAGGGATCAGCCGGGAGAGTTCTTAGTGGCGCACTAGTTATCATACTGGAGTTATCTGTGAGTTCACTGAGAAGATTGGGCCACCCCTTATCAACTAGGAAGCTGATGATGCCCTGGAATCCCTCAAGAAACAACTCTCAAGCGCTCTCATACTAGCGGCACCTAAGAAAAAGTAGCCTATGTTGCTATACATTGATGCAAACTACATAGTTGTTAGTGCGGTGGTAGTTCTAGAGAGAAGCCAAGAAGTAAAAGAAGGCATCATCTAGAGACCTGTTTATTTGTTAGCGAAGTCTTGACAGGATCAAAGAAAATATACCCACATTGGCAGACACTGGTTTTTGGCGTGTTCATGGCGAGTTGTAAACAAAAACATTATTGTCAGGAACACCCCATCACAGTTGTCAGTCTACTCCTTTGTTAGACATTATACAACATAGAGAGGCAACTGGTGGAGTTGCTAAGTGGGCTATTGAGATGGGAGCATATCACATCAAATATGAGCCGAGAACTGCAATCAAGTCTTAGGCGCTAATCGAGTTTATCCATGGCAGGACACAATTGCAAGTTCCACAAGAGAAACCTGACACCAAGTATTAGACCATGCATTTTGACGGGTCGCAGCAATTGGAAGGATCGGGAGCCGGCGTGGTCTTGATGTCACCACGAGGTGATAAATTTTGGTATGTTTAAAGATCTCATTCAAATGCACTAATAATGCAGCAGAATACGAGGCTTTACCCTATGGGCTTTGAATTGCAAAGGAGATGAGTATAACTAGGATTCGATGCCTGGCAGATTCAGACCTAATTTCTCAACAAGTCATAGGAACCTGTGATTCTAAATACCCGGTTATGGTAGTTTATAGACGAGCGTTTACCCAGCTAGCAGGACATTTTCAAGGTTATCAAGTTGACCACATTGATCGACGGCTTAACGAAGAAGCTGATGCATCAGCTTCTTGCTAAGTTCATTGTACGAACTTGTGAGGATTGACAGAATTATGCAAGACAGGAACATATGCCAGCTCAGGATTTACGTATGATTCCAATAACCTTGCGTTTCGCAGTCTGGGGGCGTGACATGGTTGGACCCTTCAAAATTTCATCAGGGACGAAAACTGACCTTTTAGTCGTAGTTGACAAATTCACAAAGTGGGTCGAGGCAGAACCAGTTAGAAAATGTGATGCGGCTACAAGTGTCAAGTTCTTGAAGAAACTGATTTTCAGATTTTGATATCCTCACAGTATCATCACATACAATGGAACAAACTTGTCTGAAGGAGCAATGCAGAAATTTTGTGAACTGGATCATATCAGTCTTGACCCTGCTTCAGTTACACACCCGCAATCCAATGGACAGACATAATGATGAGGATATCATAGGGGTCCATGGTGAATGTACATGCTTGAGTTGGAAGGAAATATTGAGTCTCACTGATATTTATTATAAGGTGAATTCTTTCCTAGTAATAAATAATGTTTGTGTTTATGAGAATGTTATACTACCTAAGCCTATGAATTTATGTATGATTAGGTTTATTAATAACACAAACAAGGATGGAGAAGAGCAAGCAAGGAGCAAAGGAAGGAGGCATGGAAAACAACAACAAGGAAATAATGTTTCAATTCGGACTGCCAGGAGTCCCGAATTTGAAATAGTCATGGATTCTTCATACGGGCTCCAAATACAGCAAACGAGTACAATCCGGATAGGAAATTTGATGGGCTTTCCAATGGATCCGGACTCATCAAGAAATTCGACTCGT
Organism: Alopecurus myosuroides; assembly: GCA_028641055.1. NCBI lineage: Eukaryota > Viridiplantae > Streptophyta > Magnoliopsida > Poales > Poaceae > Alopecurus > Alopecurus myosuroides. The sequence goes on along the minus strand of CM054060.1, from coordinate 195,173,266 downwards.
GCAAGCCGTGGTGACCGAAACAATCTACGAATAGTTTTCTGCCAGTTTCCAAATAGAGTCCAATTGGCTGCACCCATGTTGGGTCAGTTTGTATCCGAGTTGAAGGAGTCCAAACGAGTAGGGTTAGGTCAATTTCGTGGGAAAACATCCCCTCCCTCGTTTATAGCTACCACCTGCGTGTGGAATAGTTTAGACCAAGTTTAAGATAAACCCTAGATTTTCTAGATTGAACCATGTTCATCTGAAAGTTATCAACCACCATGTTCGTATCGATAGGGTGGTGTTACCATTGCAAAGTTGTGTGATATATTGTTATTCCATCCGGGAATAGGGGGATACAGGACCACTCGTGATATTTGATTACGTGTGCAAGAGTGTGTAGTTGAGAATATCCAAAGGGATTGGTTGTTGTTGCATCTGGCAACAGGGGTCATCCAAGTGAGAGGTCTCAGTGTAGCACTAGTTATCACAAAATCCAGAAAACCACAAAAAGAGAGTGAAGCTCAACGAGAAGATCGGGCCACCCCTTATCATCTTGGTATCAGATTCTCAGGTTTACTCGGTGAGCAAATTTATCCCTAGTCTAGTTGTTTTTATTTTCTATCCAGAAAAAGCCATACAAAAATATTAGATCTAGTTTGTGCCAGAGCCTAGATCAACACCAAATTGCTACTCTAATTGATGTTTTCTGTTGATTTGCGTTCGCTTTTTCTGTTTTTAGTTTTTTTGTCTATTAGGGTTAGGGTTCATCTAGTTCATCTTTCGTTTAGATCTATACTGAAAATTCCACCAAAAATATTTGTCCAAATCTGATGCGCCTATTTGTCCTATTCGTGTCGCTGTCGGAATCTAACCTACACTGCGCGCACGTCAAACCACGCGTTCGCTTGTCGGTTTCCTTCCCGCGAGATACACCTGCCGAAACCGCGCTTCCAACATAAGTTTTTTTTTATCCTCGTAGCAGAAGACCACGACCATCATAATATATTGAATAAATCCATATTTCCATGTCATGTGCATAATAAGTATTTTATGTGATTCCAACAATATTTCCAAGATTCATATTCCATTTGCCAAAAATTCCAGCAAATCGCTTTCCATGCTAATCAAAATAGCAACAATTACAACGCCATGGCTAAGATTAGGTCGCACGAATAATGTCCCACGATGATTGTGGGATGATCATTACTCTTTCTATTTCCTCGGGAGTTCAAAAATAATTCCTCACAGAGTATCATTCCCTCTATCAAAGGTACTTGACAGGTTTGCATGTTTCCATAGAAAAACATATCAAAACATTCTCTATGTATTTCCGCTCCCAAAACATTGGAAGCTTCAACATTCCTTTCATACGAAAGTTAGGACCAAACCAAGCTTTCACTTCCATCAATGTGAGATTTTAAAAACAACATATACGACCATAGTTAGCACAGATAGTAATTACACAAAATCATTCACACTGACCTTTTTATATAATCTTCTTTCATCATAAATAAACCATATGATCTAATATACCATGTCTTCCATCATAAATAAAACCATATGACCTGCTATACCATTGATGTGAAGCTTGTTCTAGCAATGTGGATTATCTATTCAGTTAGCAAACCTTGTCTTTATTCCCACCTCCTCTAAATTCCAGAGTTTCCAAAATCTCCGATAGGAGAAAGAGTTTCCACAAAGTATACATATTTCCTTTGTGTAAAGCATTTAACAACAAGCTTAGAATTTGCGGTTTCCACTAAGCATGTTTTACTAAATTCCTTGTAAATAAATCCATTTAGAATCTACAGGCATGCGGTTGTTTGGCAAAACAATAAGCTCCCAAAAACAAAATAAAAATTGTTGTTCCTCGGTGAGTGTAATCATTCCCGCAATACTTCCACCCATAGTTACCTTAGTAACAACTTAGAATATTTTATACAAGTCTACTTATTCCTCCAAACATAGAGTGAATTCGCCAAATTACAGATAACAACATCCAATATATTATGGTCTACATTAATTCCTCCCACTTTTCCTATGCAAATTAGTGTTGGGAGTTTTGCTTGTGTTTTTCCTTTGGCTTTATTCAAATGAGAGTTCAATGTGACTACTAGTATACATACTATTTATGATAAAATATCATCTTCCTAGTTTCCACCAATTTTCCCTTTTCCAGATCAAAACAAAATTCCATTTGATCACTAGAATATATACATTAAAATAAAACTTGGTGTGCTATGTAGTAAATAACTTTGTAATTCCATACTATCAAAACATAAAGAGAATACTTCCTTCCAATTCACAAAATATAAATAGTGAATGTGATAGATGATAACTTACTGGATAAATAGTAGTATGTAATGCTTTTCCTCATAATCAAGAGAAGAACAATTTGTATTCCTCCATTAAACCATGAAGTATCTGATATAACATAATGGCTTCCTCCATTAAACTATGGAGTATATGACAAAACGCAATGGAGTATATGACAAAACGCAATGGTTTCCTCCACTAAACCATGGAGTATATGATATAACATAATTGCTTCCTCCATTAAACCATGGAGTATATGACATAACGCATTGGTTTCCTCCACTAAACCATGGAGTATATGAGATGAAACAATAGATAATAATTCCATGCTCTTCACATAAGTTTTAATCACTATTCCTGAAGTGTACTTCCCCCACCAATCAGTTCTTAAACCTTTAAATCCTTTGATGAACTGAATTTCCACTTCAGTATGAGATGTTCATAATAAAATAAAGACATTTCGACTCAAGTAGGAGTGTCCAAAAGTACCGGAAATATAAGCTGATGAAGTATCACGATCCTCCCACTTAAGTATAGAATTCCAGAATTAACATTCCACTAATTTTGTTCCTTGATATGTGACCAAGTTGTAAATGAGGTAAAATAAATTACCGAGCCTTTAGTGGGAGTGTCAAAAGAAAAATACCACAAAAGACACACCGTAATAAATCAATAATCAATAGTCCTTCCACTTAAAGTGTATAATTCCAGAATTATCAAGCTCATAATTCTGTTTATAGCGCAAGATCAAGTCGTTAAAATACCGTCAATAATAAAATTTCGAGCATGTGTTCCTATTATCAGTATTCCTCCTCATGGAGTTATCTTCACCAAATAAACAATTTGTCGACCAACTTCCAATGGATTGTCAAGAGAAATAAGACCATTGTGCTTAAATTCCATAATGCACTGAGGTCTCCACCGAGCAATAATTCCACTCTTCCTTTTTCCAAATAGTATGATATAATCAATAAATTCCAGAAGTATAATGTAAATTCCTTCCATTGTAGCTCAATATATATTATCATAACAAAACAAAACAAAAACTTTTCCTCCACAAGGGAGTTTATTAGCATAGTTTCCAAATCCAAAGTATATCAACTTAGCAATAATGCCTAAGTACACATATCTATTTCCCTTGGAATTGTTTGCGTATAAATCAAAGTTGCTATTTCTATTCCATCAAATTATGACGTACAAGCAAACACCAAACTATTTGGAGTAGTCATATAAAAATAGCGCAAATAATTTCATTGGACATACCGTTGACTAAACATTAAAGTTTCTTTTCCATGGAGTATTTCCCACTTTCCTCCAAAAATAAACGTTGCCAATACCAATATAACAATGATTCATGTCTTCTCGCCGTTGTTACACCATTGAATTCTTGTAAATGACAATGTACTCGGACATGTTTCAGAGTATTCCGACGAGTTCCAAATATATTCCAGTGACAAGGTCAATCCGTAGCAATTGACAAAACAAAGTGAAAAACAAAATCCACGTGACAAGAAGTTTATTAAATATTCCTCGGAGTTCATTTCAATTTCCTCGAGTGATATCCAATAGATGATAATAACCAAAAGTTAGAAAACCTTTCCAGGTTACGCAAATATTCCACGTAATCTGTTCGCTCTCATATTCATGAACTAAGGAATGAAACATTGATTTCAATATAAAAATGTGAGCTATTTATTTTCCTTAGTCCAAAATCCAAACTTCATATGTTTGCATATTCCTCTGGCTTTTCCGGTTTAGTCATATCAATAACATAGTCGATACTCATAGCTGAAATTAAATACTTGATTTTCCTTTCTAAACCGTGTAACAAGAACCTCCAGGTTAAATAGCTCAGAGTAAACGATACTTTATGGAAGATGGAAGTATTACCGATATGTAGACTGAACGAAGGTAACGAGCCAATATTTGGCGTGCAGCCTTCATGTACAGAAAGTAATTCCTTGATGTCACCTTTTGATATCCAAAGAATCAAAAGAGCAGTCCTCGTGCATGATTCGCTTGCAACAACACTGGCTTTCTTGGATCTCCGTATTATCCAAAAGAAACAACGCAGTCTCTTGCCTTCCTCGATCCGTGCACGCAAAAACGAATTGGGCAAGGATAGAGTGAGATGTCCTCTTCCAGTTCGTATTATTCTGTATTCCGTACGCAGTCCTCGAGGATTCCTAGATCTGCGTGCGTGGCAGCACGGCAAGAATTACTCCAGCCGAGTCGAGCAATCTCCATGCGTAAAATCAAATCGAATTCCTTGTATTCCTGGATCTCGGTATGTGCCGTGGAGAAATTGATAGCCTCCATCCACGTGAATCCTTGGAGTCAACGAGTAACTACGATCAACCCATCACATCGCGTGCAAGTGATCTCAAAAGTAGACGGAAGAAACGACGCAGCTCGCCCTGAGTTACCCACGATCTTGGCGAGATTCTCCCGGCAATCCGACCGAGACACCGAGTGCGCAGCGGAACAAACGGACGGCGGCAGCAAAATCGCGCAGCGGACCAGGAATCCGGCAGAGTTTGCAGCACATGTGTTTTCAGCACGCGACGCCGGCGACAACCATGCGATATAGAAGCGACGAACGCCGGTCGCCGGCGGTGATCGCGTGAACCGGCTCTGATACCAATGTTAGGTTTTGCACAATACGGTCTAACCCCTATTCCTCGACCCTTTTCCGTGGTGCCGCTCACAATGATCAATCTGAGGCTAGGGGTTAGGGATCTTTATATATAGTGTTAATTCCAGTTTTATTTAAACTGTAATTCCGCAGATAATTATTCCAGAAACTCCAGGTTAACCAAACCAACCACGATCATTAGTAACCATCTAGGAGTCTCAATCTGCAATTAGTCCCACGAGCACACGTGTGTGAGTCACGTGCCGAATTTGAATCTCAATCCAAATTCACAGGCTTTAATCAATTCATATAGCCAACATATGAACAACCTGGCTTTCCACTCTATACTGTTCCCGGGTATAATTCCAGCATATTCACATACACTGTGTTCCAGTATAGCCGTACCGGCTTCCTTAAGTATATTTCCTTAAGTCAATTCCACATCATTAATTCCATGTTATTTCCATGATACTTCCACGTCGAAGTTTAATTCCGGACGATGTAGTAGCCATATAAAATGTTGCAAGCCATAAATTCCTACAGTTTGAACCTCCATCTAATCCTAGATTCTCAAGTGGTAGCAAGTGTTTCATGTGTGTTCTCATCCTAACGAGTGAGCTGATGTCTGTTTTTGTACGCATGCTACCAAAGATAATTCGGGTGACCTGTGTGTTTTGCATGTGCCACAGTGCCAGCATGCCGAGGGCTTTGAGACTTTGTCGGTGCCAATTCCAAACTAGGTGCCCCCCTCCTGATTACTCAGGTACTTCATAATTAAGTACAAAAAACCAATGCACAGGCTTACTGATTCTCTTGTCCTCTCCTGTTATTGGTGGTCAATCAGAGAAAAAATAATTGATTGCTGTTTTGAGTCCGTAAACAATTTGGATTTTCTGAAAATTGGACAGCGGATGTATGCAGGGGCTGCAGCAAGATATAATTTCTTCTCTTATCTTCTTTGATCTGCAAAGTTTTGCTCGGTATACAGGTTTTCTTCTATTTTCCTATTCATTCTGAACTCACCAAAATGACTAGGAATTTCAGGTCATGTGTTTCAACCACAGTGTAATGAGCTTGTGTGCTTATTTCTTCAGATCACTAAAAACTGAGCTTTACACAAAATAGAGCATGTTACATCTGGTCTAGAATTGTTTTCAGTTTGTTTCAAACTACAAACAACCGAACTATACAAATAGAACATGTATATCGGATCCTTAAATTGATTACAGTGGCCGTAATTATTTCTTATGTGCAACTCTGTTGTTATTGGCCACTGCTTTTTTTAGCAGCCAGAGGGTGTTTTTTTCTGCTTTTCAATGTAAGCATGATTCGATGTCTCTATTTTAGAAACTTCATATGTTATGTTTCACGATGCAAATTTATCTGGAGCTATACAAACGACATGTCAGAAGAAGGCAGAGAAAGAAATTGAAGATGTTCCTAATAATAGAAGGTGATTTTATTACATACATGATTTTATGGTTTCGTAGTTTTTTTTAGCATGTATCATGTTTAATTTTCCAGCGAGTTAATATAGAAATCCATGTATGTATGTTGTACAACTTATTACCATTTTTTTTACATTTCTTAAATTAGGCACTACGAATATGAAGTACTGGAGACAGCAAGTTGATGATTCACACAAAGCCTGCTTTATTGGTTCTTGACTTGGTCGCAGGATCATGTGACGTCGTCGACGCACCATGTGGAAGGGCGCTTCTAGGAAGCCGTACTGATAGACGATGAGAGCCGCCGCTAATCCACTGTCGTCGGACATCAAGCCAGGGTGAGCCGATGTCAAGCCCCCAGCCTTCTCCGCCTGAGCTGTGTTGAGCTCACATTGCCGCACTGCTCCATTCTTCCTCATCCTCAGTGCTCAATTGGAGAAGGGCGGACGGCCGCTGCTGCCAAACCTCGCTGGATTGATCCACTTGCAGGTACCCACATTTCTTTTTTCTATGGTTTCTTCATCCCGTTCTCTTTGAGTTCCCTTAATTTCTTGAACGAAATGTGCAACTTCGGTTAGTGTATATTATGTCCAACTAAAGTTACTGGAATAAGTAGTGCAGATATGACCAACTCATGTTGTAAAATTCGTATTTCTCTATTTCCACAGGGGATTCACTTTTATTGTTTATTTTGATTTGTTCAGAAACTGACACAACATATTGGGCTGCCGTGGTTTGCCAAATTTAATCGCCAAATCTTTTTATTCTGTTTGTGCAGATTTTTTTTTATCCAAACAGATTGCATGTTAGGAATAATTTATGCAATTCAGGTAATTGCCCTTTTCTGAAGTTTAGCTCCACTCAGTGATATCAAGGTTGAGTAGTCATTTTAGCTATTCACAATTTGCAATTCAGGTATTGAAGAAGATAATGTTTTTGATATTTACCAAGGAGGTGCATAATAACCCCTTGTGTCTAAGGTATCATGGTATCTTCATAATTTTATTTAGTTTTACCACATGTTAACCTTGCAACTATTTTTTTTTAATTGCAACAACTTATATACACTCCCCTAATTTTTCATGACTAATTCAGAATCATTTAAAACTATCTTGATCTAGGCGTCTGAACAGGAAGGTTGAAGCACTTGACTGACTGCAATGTCATCTCACCCTCATGGCATCGCCCATGTCAAAAGCGCATGCGTGTTCCTTGGGGGGCGGCATGTCACATGTTGAGGTAATATGATCTCCATCTTCTTTTCTGTACACATGGTTGTGTTGTTGCTATGAACGTGTGTACCATTCATATAGAGCTTATCTTGAGTACATAATTAACGCTTAATGTAGGATTTGGAACAAATAGTCCATGGAAGGAGAAGGAAGGATAGCATGGATAGAATGTACTATAAGTGGCTTTAGAAGACATGTAAATAATCTCATAAATTTGTATAGTATTTTTTTATTCGGTTTTTACAACACACACCATGTTCCTTGATAAAAACTGATTGAACAAATGGCATGAAGCAACTTTTTAGCTTATCCATGAATGCTGGCATTTTCTGGGCCTTCTAAGATTTTTCAGTATATATTGTTTTGTTTACATACATACATACACATGTAAATATGTATGCCTCATGCCTGTATGAACAGAGATGCTTTCTCTTCATAGTTATTGCTACACATGTTCTCATCTCATGTTTTCTTCCACATTTAATAGAATTGTTTGTTAACAATTTGAATAACTATGCCCTAAACAATCAGGATAAAATTTAGCTTGAATAAATGTGTGTTATAATTAACTCAGTATTATTTTCTAAGCTCCATCTATGCATAATTTTTCTACCTGATTTTAATTACTTCGTTATGAAAGTGATACTTTTCAGTTCTATGTGCTCATTATAAAAGTAACATATCGAAAGTCCTCATTCATGCTATTTGTTGGTATGTGCAAACTTGGGAGTTGTTTTTTTTTTTAAATATATAACTATTTCTATTGAAAATGTTAATCTACTAGGCTGACAAATTTTGTGTCAAAATTGTTGCTAGATAGGTGGGTATCTTATTAGTTTTCACTGAATAAAATTCTTCTTGCTAATGTGATGAAAATACATATTATGCCAACAAATCAGTGACGGGCCTTTTGTAAAAGCATACTTAAAATATATGCAGGCGACTGTTTATGTTTCATGGCCACTATTTTCTTTGTTTAAATTTGAAAGCAAATACATGTTATCTAATAATTTTTATTCGGTAACCATTTGAAAGTAAATACATATTACTGTGTGTATGTTCTTGCGCTTGCATGGAGGAAGTTCAGTTCACAAAAAAAGTCCATTCATATGTTCCCAGGTGAAAACATAGTATGGACATCTCTACTGTGATGCAGAATTTGTTTCTAACAACTTTTGAGGTATTTGATTTTTATTAGCTAGGTTAGAATGAGTAAAGTAATTGTCCTTTAATAAGTATCCATATTTAATTTAAGTTATAGTTTTATTGTTATGACAATGGTGATATGTTGCACTAAGATGACAATGATATGTGTCTCAAATTTGTTGTTATTTGATTTTGGGTTATTGTTTTTGGTTTCAGTGTAATCACCCATTAGCAGTATGTCTTGCTGGTTTCGTCGGAGAACACCTGGAGATGGAAGGCTAAACATTATTTTGAGATAATTACTGCGGCATTAATATCTAGGGACTAGAGAGACTTCAAACTTTTTTTTGTACGCACTTCATGTCGATTCTGGTTTGGAAACTGCAAAATGAAGTGCTGGAGAGGTCGAGATCACTCAGATTTTTGTTGGAGGTTAAGACGCAAGTTCATTTGTGTGTACTTTCAGGTTTGCTATGAACCGTAATTGCCTACCGTATCATTAAGTGGTTTGTGTATTAGTGCAGCAGTGTAGCTACCTAGCGAATTGGAGCATTGGGTGGTACATCATCAGTTAGTTATATATGGGTATTATTTGCCAGTCAAGTGTTGTAATTGGTCTCTGAGCAAAAGCCTCATCAAGTTTTCACCCAAAATAGAAACTATTGTGGTTCATAGATGACAAGGGTCATATAACCTTGGATATGTTAGTGATTTAACTAAGATTTTTTTTTCGGATTCAGATTTTCAAATTTATTGAACACCAGTGGCAGTTCTATTGTCTTGACTTTTTACAGCCTGTCAAACAATTACTTGAGGACACGGAGGTACAGCGATATGGTACAAAATACAACTAAGAAGTATAACCAATTATTTAAAATAGAACAAAATATGGTACGAAACAGAACAGTTTTTTTTTTGAAACGAGGCAAAAGCTTTGCCTTTATATTGATATAGAAGGAGCAAACAGGAAGGACGAGGCCTAAAAAAGAAAAAAGATACAACTCGAGTCGACGGCCACGCTGCCCTAGCAACCAAAGCCGACACTACCACGGCGGAGGCAACCTCACGCAAGACGGAGCCCGGAGCCGCCGCTCCGACATCCACGCCGGCCCCGAGGCCGCGCCCCTAACCTAGCCGTCAACCATGTCGCCCAAGCAACCAAACCTGACACTACACACGGCGGAGGCAAGCTCAACGCAAGACAAACCCGGAGCCGCCGCTCCGACATCCACACCGGCCCCAAGGCCGCGCCCCCCACTAGTCGACGACCAAGTTGCCCTAGCAACCAAAGGCGACACTAAAAACGGCGGAGACAATCCTCGACGCAAGTCTTCCGGAGCCGCCGCCCCGACATCCACGCCGGCCCCAGGGCCGCGCACCACCTAGCCGATGACGAAGAGTCGCCGCCGCCAACCACCAGCACCCCGCAACTCCCTCTGGCCAACGGAACATCCAAGGCGAGGCCCCAAGGGGGAAGCGACACGGAAGCGCCGCCCTCGCCCGATCCCGCGAGGGATCTAGGGTTTCCCCCGGAGAACCCGACGCGGGGAAGCGAGGACACCGCCTCGACGACGCCTTCAAGAAGGGCACGACGCCCAGGGGCGTCGCCGTCATCAGCCCCGGTCGACACCGGGGCAAGGCTTTCGCCTGGCCGTGCGTCGCGAACCCCGCGACCGCCAAACGAGGATCGGCCAGACCACCAACACCGCCGGCCGCAACCACCACGACACCTCACGCCGCGGCAAGCGCCGACCACGACCCAGCTGCATCTCCGGGGCCGCCGCCCCGACTTCCTCTTCCTCGTCCAGGTGGTGGAGGCTTCACGACAGCACCTCCAAGAAGGGAACGACACCAGGGCGCCGCCGCTGTCGGCTCCGACCAAAGTCGGAGCAAAGACTTTCGTCTGAATCTCACCACCGACCACCACCGACCCACCACCGCCGCTGGACGCCTGGCCGAGCACCTCCTGCACTGCACCGCGTCCACCACCCAGCTCCGCACCACGCCCAGCTGAGCACCCGCTCAGGCCCGCAAGGCCCAGATCGAGCCCGACCGGGCCCAGATCCTGCCTGCCAGGCCAAGCCCGAGACTCCAGCTCCACCCCACGCCCCCGAGCTCCACACCGCGCCGGGGACGAGCCACGCCCTGCCGGAGACCCGCAGCAGCCGCTGGACCACCGCCGCGGGAAGAAGGGCCGGGCCGCCCCACACGTCCACCACGAGCACTCCCCGCACCGCCTTTGGAGGCCGGGGGCGCCGCCACCGCGGCAAGGCCGGCGGCAGCGGCGGAGGGAGGCCAGGGGAGGGGGTCGCCGGACGGCGGCGCGAGGGTTCCCCCGTATCGCTCGGCTTGAGCGACGCGGAGGTCGTTGGGGGCTTATCCAATGAAGTCTCCAAAAAAAAACAGAACAATGATGTGGTACAATTACTCAAGCTGTTTTTACAAAATTGTACCTCATTATTGTGGTTTGCCTCCACAATTTTGATGACTGATCTTCATTTGGGTCACGTGTTCTGTGTGTGTTGTCGGTCCAAAATAGAACTAAGATGTATACTCCTTCTAATTTATTGTTGTATACTGCCACCTGTCCGTTGAAGCTCTGTAGCTCTTGGTACATGTGTATGTATTGTCCTGTTCTATCATTGCGCTTGGTAGTCAGCGAATTAACCACATGTAGTATCCTTAAAAACAATCTAAAAAAATTGAGATCATTTACATAAGAATGTGCTGCCAGTTTTGGGAGGTCATCTTACTTGAATTTGTGATTTCTAGAAGTTTGCATCTAGAAGATGATATGGGGTGGCCCGATCTTCTCAATGAGCTCTATCTCTTTTTGTATTTTTCTGATATGTGGATAACTAGTGCTACACTGAGACCTCTCACTCAGCTGACCCCTGTTGCCAGATGCAACAACAATCAAGCTCTTTGGATATTCTCAACTACACACTCTTGCACAAGTAATCAAAGATCACAAGTGGTCCTGTATCCTCCTATTCCCAGATGGAATAACAAGATATCACGCAACTTTGCAAGGGTAAACTTCAAGTAGTATGCTTAGCAGCAATACAAACTAGAGGCTAGGGTTTCATTGGTTTTGGTTTAAACTTGTTCTCCCTCTTCCACACGCAGGTGGGGAGTATATATAGGTGGAGGGCTCCTTGCACAAGGACCTCTCCTACTAGGAGTAGGACTCCTACTTGGACTAGGAGGACTCTACTAGGACTCCTACTTGGACTAGGAAGGGATACAAACCGACCCAACTTTAGGGGGTTCGGCCATTATGGCATACAGGCCATGCCTAATTGAATTAGGACTTTCTATATGGCGCATTGATCTTCAACGGGGCGCCCTCCTCTTGTTTTCACCATTCCTTAGTGTGGAAGAACATTCCTGGAGTTGTTTTCCACACTTGTAAGTTTGTTTTCCATCAGCCACATATTGTTTTCCAACAAGTCTTGAGGTCTTCCTCCATCCATGTTTGTGTTAACAATAACCCTGCTAATACATAATGCAATAGCTTAGGTAGTATAACATTCTTATAATCACAAACAATATTTATTAATAGGAAAGAATTCACTGATGCAGCCCACCGTATTCAACCAAGCACAACATCGACACTTCACAAGGTGAACTCACTCCTATCTCCGTATGTTTCCGGTGTCTTGGTGAACGGTGCTCTACCTCATGAAATCCTCCTCTACATGCATAGGTGGGATCACCACACGGAGACCCAAGACGGTGCCCAAGATGCTCAAGAACACATCCGAGAAGGGGCACATGAAGCTAGGGAAGAAGCAGGTGAAGACGGCATCAAGTTCGGAGCTCCGAGGAGGAAGAACGGGGGAAAATGGTGCCTCCCGGCCTCACCCCCGGCCAGGCCGGCCTCCCCCTCCACCTCAGGCCGGACCCCTGGCCGAACGGGCCGGCCTCAAGGCCGGCCTGGCTCCCCCCACCCCGGCCCCAGGCCGGGCACCCCACAGAGGGGGCCGGCCTCAAGGCCGGCCTGGCCCCTTCCCACCCCGGCCCCAGGCCGGCCTGGGCCTCCAGGCCAGCCTCTGCGCCCCACCCTGGCCCCAGGCCGGGACCCAGGCCGGCCAGGCCGGCTCCCAGGCCGGGGTGGCCCCGAAATGCACGGAAAATGCCCGTTTTGGCACCGTTTCGACCCCCGTTTCGACCCCGACTATATAAAGGACTCCGGTGGCTAGATCTAGGGTTTAGGGATGATTTGAGAACTTCGGGCTTTGCCCTTGTATCCCTCTTGTGAGGTGACTCCTCTTACGAGGCTACTCCTTAGATGTGTATCTAGGACCGTATCAAGATCTCTACAAGGAGCTACTCTTTCACCTTGTGATTCTAGTAGTGCTTGCCAACCTTCCCCTTTGGGCTTCTGTTGGATCGGTGGACCGACCGGTGAGAGAAATCGGTTTCAATTAGCGTGTTGTTGACTTGGGTTTGCGATCCCTCGTAGGCTTCACGAGTTATCTTTCCCCTTTTGTGTTTCCGCGCGTTTGCCCTCGATTTCCCCTCGATTCCCCTCTCGTGTTCATCGTGTTCATCGCGTTCTTCGTGTGTTCTTCGTTCGTTCTTGTCGATTCGTGAAGATCGGGCCAACTTAGAGGTCAACACCTTCATCATCTGGTATCCAGAGCTAGATTGACACGAATCCGACACCCCATCTCCTCCCCTACCACCAATTTTTCTTCTATCCACCATAAATTCGAAAATTTGACCAAAAATAGCCGAAAGGGATTTCGACCGATCTCTTGATTCGTTGAGTTTTTCGTGGTTTTGTTTCATAGATTTGTTGCCAAAAACCATTCCCCACCTTTCTATTCAGCCACAATTCTTGAATTTGTCCAAAAATTTTCTTGATTTGGGAGAAATTTCGAATTTGAGCAAAAATTTCAGAAAAATCCTGCTCTTCGATTCTTGGACAGATTTTGTATCTTGTTTTTCTTTGTCGTCGTTGCTCGGATTTGAGTGAGGCAAGTTCCTACACGTCGCCATCGATATCGCCTACGCATCTACATCATCGGATCCACACGACATCGACATCCACCGGCCGCAAGTCCGAGATCATCCACCGCATAGGTATAACTTGTTTCCGCTTGAACTAACCCTTTCCTTTGTGTACCTTACCTACTTGGACTAGTTCTTTTGCACCGCTTGGCATTGCATTGTGGCACCGAGAGTGCGAGTTTTGCGCTTGTGAGAGACTAGCTACGAGTAGGCATTGGCATTTGGGAATCATCTCCACATCATCATCCATCAAAAATCAAAAAAAAAGAGAGGAGAAAGAGCAAAAGAAGCAAAAAGAGCCAAAAGAAGCAAAGATCGATGCCAATTGCTATCATTTGTAGGAACGCCTAGCTTCGAGTTGCGAGAGAGACGAGAGTGACCGGTTGCCACCTTGCGAATCTTGTTGCCTCTACTTAATTGCGGTTCGAGCTAGCGTCCTCCTTGCGTTGGTGTGGCATTGAGCTTAGTCTTCGATAGGTACATTTCGTCTCCGCTCGTCCATTGGCCGCACTAACCCCATTTATCACTTGTGTGTGTGTGTGTTTTTCTTTTCCACCATATCTTTTTCCTCCACTAGGTTTGGTTTTCGTGCTAACTTTTCTTTGATTCTTCTCCACGTTTTACAATATACTTTTCTTTGGATTTGTCGTTTTTCTCGCCACATTTCTAACCCATTGCCATCCACCCATAAGCCGAGTGTGTTTTGGAGCGTGTTTTTGGGATTTTTCGAACTCAAGTCACTTCATTCTCTTAGTTATCGGTTTCTCTTGGCTTGGTCCACTAGTTTCCAACATTTGCTAAAAGGTGAGGTTGAGCTCTTAGGTCCTCACACTCTATATATACACTTGTGCTTGTCACTAACCATGTATAGCGAGAGCGGATCATATGGAGGCCATGATGACTATGATGAGTCCTTGATGGACCACGACGACTACAACGAGCAAGACATGGACCTCCACTCCTACGAGCATGACGTGGTGGACGACCACTACTCCGAGCCCGACATCGTGGATGACCACTACTACGAGCATGACATGGTGGATCACCACCACTACTACGACCACGACGTCGAGCTCTACACCGACTACTCCTCCCCAACCATCATCGACATGGAGGAGCACCACCACAACATCCACGACGACTCCGTCTCCATGAGCTACAACGACATGAACCACGACTACAACGAGGACACCGCAAGCTTGGTTGACGAGTTGGAGCCCTACTACAACGACAACGCATCCTCGAGCATGGCGGAGTGCTACACGGACTATGACTCCGACATGGACGAGCTCACCTACAAGAACTTCCTCGCCAAGCTTCGGTTGACAAGAAACTCCGATGGTTCATGCTCACCACCATGGAACTACAAGGAGAATGCCAAGGCCAAGACACCACAACGACCTTCAACCTCAAGATGGCGCAACGACAAGAAATCCGACAAGTTGGCCACGTCAAGATCCTCAACATCTAGACGGCGCCACAAGAAGGACATCATCGAGGCCCCATCTAGCGAGAAGGCCAAGAAGCCAAGGCATCCAAATGACTTTCGGAGTCATCCTACACATGAAGTGCGGGAGCGCCGCAAGCTTCGTCATCAACCCCGCTATCATCACCAAGCTCATCACCAAGATCGTCGCCATGATCGCCATATGGAAGAGAGTGGTACACCGACCTCACCGCATCTTCCACCACAAGCTCCGCGACGACATTGGTTTGAGCATCGCTCGCCATCACCACTACCTCGACCTCGACACCGACAAGGCCGTGGTGACCCTCTTCAAGATCACCCTCTACGACCGGATATTCTTCATCACCCACCTTCTCCAAGCTCGACTCATGACTATGGTCTACATGGCTTCGTGGATGGTGCTTGCCAACATTCAAGGCTTCCAAGGCAAAATGTGTGTCACCACCACAATGACCACCAAGACCAAGGCCATTATCAAGAAGGTGCCTTCGACATGGCTTCTAGTGAATGCCTCCCTCGACTCCACCACAATGACCACCGGCGCCATCCTCTCCATCATGACCGCCATCGCCAAACCAATGAGGATGACCCAATTGAGCTTCCACCGCCTATCTTTGATGAAGACCCAAATGAGAGCCCTTCTCAACATCAAGCGAGTGCGAATGCTCCCTATGGCTTGTTTTTCCCCATCTTCGAGGAAGACCCCATTGAGCGCCACCATCGACAACAATCAAGTGGGATTGCTCAACATGCTACTTCACTTCCCATCTTTGATGAGGACCCCTATGAGCGCCCACTTCGACCACCACTAGGCAAGGATGCTATGAGCCTACTTTCCCCTCTCCTTCAAGATGAAGACCTCTTATGCCCCATTTGCAAGGGCCATGGTCACATAATGTGGGATTGCCAAGGCGGCGACCAAGATGGTGCGTCCAATGGAGATGCTATCCATCATGCTTCTTCTCCCATATTGGATGAAGCACCACATCACCTAGGCCATGAAGACAATAACTTGAGCGCCGTTTGCCTCAATGTTACAAGGTGCAATGACCATGAGCGTCACCATCCATATGAGGAATGGGAGCCTCCACCGCATCTTCACCAAGATTGTGCTTTCTACTCGCACCCCGCCTTCGACAAAGATCAAGAACATCCTCGCCATGGACACTATGATACCACTACTTCATCAAGGCAAGAGGCGAGAGACACTTCATCACCGACACCCATCCACAACTTCCATGAGCGACATTCTATGAGGATGAACAATGACCTTCATGATCAAGGCCATGAGTTTCTTTCATCGCCACAAGCGCAACACCACCATCAAGAGTGTGAAGCTATTCCTCCCATGACACAAGATCAACATCACCATATGCATGAGGAGACCACTCTACCACTCTATGATGAAGACGTTGATGCATGTGACATTGTCAATGAGGCTCATCCCTTGCCATCATCTCTAAGGCATTCTTCTTCTTCGTCTCCAATGACACAAGTGACAACTCCGACCATCGACAAGAGAGCTCCCAATGCTATCAATGAGATGATCATGGTTGCCAACCAAAATGGTGACCATGCCTACATGAGTGAAGGCCAATACTATGCCTTGCACCAACTAGCTCTCAATTCCTTGGACATGACCAATGGTGATGAAAGCGTCTATTGCAATGAGGCCGCGAACTCATCGCGAGTGTTGACACGAGTTCTTCAAGCCTATCCTCAAGATGGAGGTAGCGATGAATTGGGTGACACACTCCCCTTGACTTCAAAGCATCTCATGCCAACCTCCACAAGGCAACGCTCAAGCCACCATTCTAGCCAAGGATATCTAAATCTTCATCATCATCATCATCGACCATTTGAGGATGCTACAAGGCATGGCTTACATTACCAATTGATGGAACTTCCTTCGACACAAGCCATGACCCTACCTCCTCCTCCAAGAAAGCCACCCTTTCCTCAATTGGAGCTCAACTCAAGAGATGAGATGCTCGACTCCTCCTCGCCACATGCTATGACACTACCGACTCCAAGCAATGCAACGGCCTCGACAAACCCGCACACCTCTTGTGCCAAGACTTTGGAGCCTTCTAGTGTCCCCTCTCAAGCTTCTAGTGAGATGAGTGGTGAGAGAGAGATCCACCTTCACGTGAGTGAGAGCCACAAGCCCATAATGAGTGGAAAAAGCATGAGTGTTCATAGAGGCCTCGCCTTGTTAGCCACCAAAAGTGAGATGAGAGTTGAGAGCAAAACCCCATTTGTGCTTATTGACACTAACGGCTTACCAACTTTCTCTCCATCTTTGTTGTCTATTTTGCAGAGATTTGGTGACCCTATCAAGCATCCTCGACATCATCGCCTTCTCCACATACAAAGCTCTCCACATCGCATGAGCATCGACAACGACTTGAAGGGTTGGAAGGAGCACATCCCGCTCATCATGATCCACATGGAGATTGACAAGAGCTTCTACGACAAAGCATCCTCCATCCACACTCCTCAAGTCAAGATCTACACGGCGCGTCACAAGCACTTCGACATCAACGCCTTCTACGCCTACATACCACATGTCACGATGTGCATGGAGTTCGAAAAGCGCATCCACGACAACGACTTCTACGCCTACAACCCTCATGTCAAGATGTACTTGGAGTTCCACATGCGCATCCCCGACAACGACTTCTTCATCTACATCCCCTACGTCAAGATGTACTTGGAGTTCGACAAGCGCGTCAACGACAATGACTCCCACGACTACATACCAATTGTCAAGATGCACTTGGAGTTCGACAAGCGCGTCAACGACAATGACCACCACGACTACATGCCAACCGCCACGATGTACATGGACTTTGACACGAGCATCAACAACAACCAATACGTCAAGTTCATCTACACTCTAACGCTTCCGCAACCCATGGAGCAACACCCTCTTGAGCTCTTCGACAACGACTACATCTCATGTCAAGCTCATCCTCATCCACCCATGGAGGATCATGTCAAGATCGTCATCGTCTTTGGACTACACCCTCCACGAGCATACCTTGGCATGACCTTCGACAAGAGGCTCAACTTCAACGACTACACCGCCTCGCAAGATCTTCCTCAACCACCCAAGGAGGAACCTTTCATGATCTTCATCACCTTTGGACAACACCCCCTACGAGCCTACCGTCACATGATTTTCGACAAGCGGCTCAACTTCAACGACATCTTCGTCGTCAACTTTCCTTATTCCACTCCAAAATGGATGGAACGAGAGTCGAGGACGACTCTTCTTCAAGGGGGGAGATGATGCAGCCCACCGTATTCAACCAAGCACAACATCGACACTTCACAAGGTGAACTCACTCCTATCTCCGTATGTTTCCGGTGTCTTGGTGAACGGTGCTCTACCTCATGAAATCCTCCTCTACATGCATAGGTGGGATCACCACACGGAGACCCAAGACGGTGCCCAAGATGCTCAAGAACACATCCGAGAAGGGGCACATGAAGCTAGGGAAGAAGCAGGTGAAGACGGCATCAAGTTCGGAGCTCCGAGGAGGAAGAACGGGGGAAAATGGTGCCTCCCGGCCTCACCCCCGGCCAGGCCGGCCTCCCCCTCCACCTCAGGCCGGACCCCTGGCCGAACGGGCCGGCCTCAAGGCCGGCCTGGCTCCCCCCACCCCGGCCCCAGGCCGGGCACCCCACAGAGGGGGCCGGCCTCAAGGCCGGCCTGGCCCCTTCCCACCCCGGCCCCAGGCCGGCCTAGGCCTCCAGGCCAGCCTCTGCGCCCCACCCTGGCCCCAGGCCGGGACCCAGGCCGGCCAGGCCGGCTCCCAGGCCGGGGTGGCCCCGAAATGCACGGAAAATGCCCGTTTTGGCACCGTTTCGACCCCCGTTTCGACCCCGACTATATAAAGGACTCCGGTGGCTAGATCTAGGGTTTAGGGATGATTTGAGAACTTCGGGCTTTGCCCTTGTATCCCTCTTGTGAGGTGACTCCTCTTACGAGGCTACTCCTTAGATGTGTATCTAGGACCGTATCAAGATCTCTACAAGGAGCTACTCTTTCACCTTGTGATTCTAGTAGTGCTTGCCAACCTTCCCCTTTGGGCTTCTGTTGGATCGGTGGACCGACCGGTGAGAGAAATCGGTTTCAATTAGCGTGTTGTTGACTTGGGTTTGCAATCCCTCGTAGGCTTCACGAGTTATCTTTCCCCTTTTGTGTTTCCGCGCGTTTGCCCTCGATTTCCCCTCGATTCCCCTCTCGTGTTCATCGTGTTCATCGCGTTCTTCGTGTGTTCTTCGTTCGTTCTTGTCGATTCGTGAAGATCGGGCCAACTTAGAGGTCAACACCTTCATCATTCACCTTATAATAATCATCAGTGAGGCTCAATATTTCCTTCCAACTCAAGCATGTACATTCACCATGGACCCCTATTATATCCTGATCATCCTCCCTTTCTTCAAGACAAGACGTCCCCGGCTTGTTGTATGCTGAAAGTGGAATAAACAAAAAGAACAACGTGTATGCACAATACATATATCTATAATGAGGTGCATTAGTTGTTATCATATCATAAAATTGTGCATATGACATGTGACCACGAAATTTGTATGTAAATATCACATAATTGTCATAGCATCTCATAAAATAGCAATCATAATTGCAAATATAAGTGAAGCTCATTAAATCATGATCAAAAGGAGAATCATATGTGTATATATTTTTATTGTTTAGTATCAATTCAAGTGTTCTCACAGAAGATCTATGATCAAATTTGTTGTTATTAATACACTCAAAGGTGTTAACAAGTTTATTATTCTCATTATAAAAGTTGCAACTCAATTTGCAAATATAAATGAAAAACAATTTATTAGCACATGTACTTAACAAGTTTTGTGGCAAACCAAACATATGTGTAAAATCATGCTCACATGTAAGAAATTGTAAACCATCTAACCAAGGTAACACAATGTTCAATTTGGCCATTTTATCACAAGTAATACATATTTGATCTACCATAAAAATTTCATTCATGTTATAGTCACCAACCAAATTAAAAGTGAAACAAGTAGCATAGGTGCTAGAATTGACATATGAAATTTCAGCAATCCTATTCATAGCACATTGCACATTAATTGGTTCATTTAACATGATGGAATACACAATATTATTAGGTGGTATTTTAGCAAGTACTTCCTTATGTGTAATCAATACCACATGCTCAAAATTCGAAATTATCAAATTATCACATGGTGGTGAACTATATATGCTTGTTAACTCACAAGAATCAACTAGCAAATTAGTAGACTCACAAAATTCAGCACTTGAAGTTTGTAGCTCGAAATTAGCACCTTTATCAATGACATCCTCCTCAGATTTAGTAGGTACCAATTCATCTATCTCAAGTGGTGATGCAGGTTGTAGTTGAGGTGGCTCCCTTTCTTCAAAAGTAACCTGCATATCACAAGAAGCAACACTAGGAGTAGACATGATTACGTTAGTAGAAACAACCTCACATGCTATCCGAAACATTCATGGTTGATGGAAAAATTCCAGCTTGGGTTGCTATCGTGTGGCTAATAAGTCTTAGTATAGACAAGCAAGTCAGCTCTATAGTTATGCATAGTAGCAATAGATGATGCTATCTATTTTTCAGGTTTCTAATGAACTCGGCTTTTTCTTGGAATTAATCTAAGCTAACTTTGTGGATCTAGGCATCAGTTACGTGTATCTTTTTTCTATACTTGCATGGCGGGTACCCTCATTCATATAGGAAAGTGTTCGTCTTAAAATAAGGATGCCAACCACACATGCAATCGGATTCGAAATTATTAGTGACCCTTTTGGATGACCACAATGCCAAAAAAAGACACTAGGTCACACCACGTCCTCTGCTTATTTTATTCTCTAAATAAATGCAAGTTTTTTTTAAGTTTCCAAATGGTGTCATGGTGGGAACTTAGATATAAAGTAATGCATTTTCTTTGTTGATTCTCTTACTCTGTTTAGGAAAAGAAACGGGGATCCAATTATTCTCATGGATCTTTAGGAAAGTGAGTCATAATTTGGTTCTGCTAATATCTAATCCTTGGATTTAGGAATTATGATTCTTTTCTCTCTGGTCGTAATAGGAGGCTTCAACTTTCGTTGTATTGTTTGCTATGAATTTCTAGAATGTACTAGGATGGATAGGACATACCAGAAGGGAGGGCCCGTGCTTAATTAATGGTTGAAACTGTATGTCTATTGACAATCGTTGTATTTATGAACTGTATTTTGTTTCACATTTGGAGCTTGAATAAATATATGTGCTGCCTTTTGTCATATGTTTTATTCTGCATATTTCCTTGGTGATCATATTTTTTGTAGTGAGAAATCTCGTGCCATATTTTATTATAATATATGTGTGATTCATTTGGTAGCGGTTTCAACTATTTGCCATGAAATGGCACCCGCCGGGTTCGGGGCCGGGTCCACTCCCTATACCCGTCCTATTTAATTTGTCAGGTCTCATTCTTTACCACACACGCGGACCCGGCCGGGTTCGGGGCCCCGACGAGTACTCATCTCAGGAGCGACACCGACGCATGGGGGAATAAAACGATGGAATATTGGGATGAGGTTGGTGGGAATAGACACGTGTATGCGTGTGTTGTCTCCGGCACTCCAGATTCCAACACGTGCATTTAATGTGTGGGTTGTGTGGTACATAGCTTGTGAACGTATGGTTAGGCATAAAATTATTAGGGGATTAAGGCTTAGAGCGGGTCTGCGGTTGGGTACGGGTTTGTCATCCCAGACCCGCCCTGTTAGACCTGGCGGGTCTAACATTTTACCAGACCCTCCCATTTAAGGCGGGTACCCATCGGGTTTGCCGGTTTCGGGGCCCAAATTGCCACCATAACGTGTCAGGAATGTTTCATTGTCGTCATGTGTGCGCAAGCTTTTGTTTCTGGTGCTTATTAAACATCTTTATAATACTAGACATATTTCTTTCCATTCATGTGTTTATGGCTTAAATCAGTTTGCATTAACACTGTCACGTAAACTTACTAATATTTTGAGTATCATTTATCTTTTCTATCAATGGTCAAGTTTGACTCTTCGCTTTAGGCGTAGGTCACCATCAAAGTGTGGCTAATGCTCCGGTGAAGAAAAATAGAAATAGATCACTCTCTAGAAACATAGGAGTTTATGGTCAGGACATGCCATGCTTACTATTGTTTAGATCATGCAATTTAGCTCTCAATTAATTATGTTTTTGTTTTCAGGCTAAACTTATTTTTTCTGGACATATTATATTTTTATGCCTGCTTCTAGCTACACCTTGTTTTTTTTGTACAAAGGTTGGGGCCGAGACCCCGATGCTGCAGATTCATTAAAACGTGGCAGGTACATTAAGCGTTGAGGCCCTTCTCAAATCTTGCACAAAAGACCTAGAATTCGAATGAAAGGCCTGCGAAAATACAAAGAACACCCTAAGACAAAAAGATAAAACGCGATCAGGTCCTCGGGAGTCTCCGCCACTGGACGCCGGCGATCTCCAGGCGAGAAGCTCGCCGAGATCAGAGCACCTTGGAACACTTGATCTCTCCCTTCCAGCGTGGCACCTGTAACGCCGGCAGATACGCAGCCTCCGGGGACGCACCACTTGGCGGCAGCGCACTGTCGAGCTCCGACGACAGATGCAGAAGGCCTCCGTCTTGGAGGTTGATGTCGATTGGCCACCCTCATGGCCTTGACTGGCGTCGGTGGGATTCACCTTCGCTTGATCCGCACAGAGTCGCAGCAGGAGCCAGTCGAGGAAGGTCGAAGAAGCGCAGCAGCTCATCCTCCTCCCCTCGCTTCCGCAGTGAAGCAGTGGAGTTTGACCCGCCTCCTCCTTCGATTCACTCGAGCAGCAGATAAGGCAGACGGCTTTATTGAAGTGGCTTTGATCTTCCCCTTCCCTAGATGAAATCCACCATGGATTTGAGCTTGAGGAGGAAGAAGACCTGATCTCCGCGCCGCTGCGAGCCACGGAGGGACAGCCGGAGAGAAAGAAGAGAGCCAAGACGGCAACAACAAGCACAAGGGCTAAAAGCAACCTACGTCTACTATTCACAGGCCAGGCTACGCCCTCGAAACCACGCCGGACGGCATCGCCGCCGGGGGGAGATGCGGAACGCACCGGCGGGGGTAGGGGAACACTGTAGTCGACTCTCAAAGCGGTGGGGGAAATTAATTGCCGAGCCAGCTTATCCTAGCTACACCTTCCTGTCGTCTGCTACTGAGACCACCCGCCGCTGTCTAGTGTTGAGATCATGTCTCGCGTATGTTATTTACTACCGTTTCTATATGTGTGTATGTGTTGTGGTTCTTGAGCAAATGCCATATAGCAATCGTATGTTATGTCACTGTGAGGTAGTGCTTCAACGATGTTTTTTTGTTCCCCTTTCAGTATATGCTATTATTCTTTATATAACTTAAATTAATGTCAAGACGTTACCCATCTTATTAACGTGTACAATACAATAGTGTTACAGGCAAAATAATTTAGATTAGCATGTGGCGCGCGGCAAGCCGCGCTTTTGAAACTAGTTGTTGACATTCATGCATCCGAGGGAAGGCCGGTGGGGAGCAAGAAAGCAAAGACGACCGTTGCAGCGTTGGCCAACTCGGAGAAGATACATGCGTCCATTGACAAGGTCATCGTCGAAGTTTCCAAGAACTCCGACAAGAGGCGCACCTCAAGTGATGCCAAGTGAGTGGTGTTGGTTGAGAAGGTTACAACAAGAAGATAAAAATCAAGGAGTCCAAACGGCTATGAAGAAAGAGGCGAGAGGACTTCGTGATCATCACCACCGACATGTCAAACTTGATCCACTAGCGAGGGCGGCGTGCGACCACCTTCGTGCGGACATCTATGCCAAGAAAGGGCTTGCATCGGTTGCGGCGTACTCTCAACGCGCGCGGCGGCACAAGGGGCGACACCGACAGCAGCACAGCACAAGGGGCGACACCGGCGTGGGCACAAGGGACGAGCAGCCTGCGACAACAACACATCAAGCAAGACACCCAGGGCGGCGACTTCCTCACCTCCACCGCCACCATCAGCTTCCTCGGCTCCAACACCGTCGACGTTGAATGATTTATCTTCCATGCATTATGCACCTTCGTTTTGTAATGGCCTAGATATTTAAATTGCGGCCTAGAATTTAAATTTACATGTAAAGACTTCAAATTCAAGTGGAGATGCTCTAATGTGTTCCGTAGTCTATCAGCTTTCAAAGTACTCAAGCTGCTGGTTGTAGAGGTGCACGTGGGCATTTTTCATCGTAAATGCATCTACCGCATGGCGTATAAGTTCGACTTGACGCTTACATTTCGTGCCAGTTAGTACATACACGTCAGATCCAGAGGACGGGTTTAAACAAATCTTGACTACAAGAGGTGCACCTCTACAATCCCAGATAAATTATCAAATAAATACCGAAAGATTCTAGAACTAAATATGCTGTTCAGACCACCAAACAACCAATAATCCGCCATCAAAAAAAGGGTCCGAGAGCTAAATAGATACTAGACCAGCAGCTAGGATGTGCAGACAGTAAGCATCCTCTATGAGCTTTTGTGCTTTCCTTGTGCATTCGTCGGTCACACACCCTGTTGGATACAGAACAGTTAACTCCAGTGAAGCACGTAAAACCCAAATAAACACTTCTCCTGCATTACTCTCGAATGGAAGCAGAGAGCTGATCTCTCCGTTGGAATCTATAGACTTCTGGCTGATATCAGCGGTAGCCCCACCCTCTGCCCCGCCCTCCTCTGCCCCGCCCTCTTCCACTGCCTCTACCACCACCACGTGATAACGCTTCAAACGCTCTGTTCACAAGCTGATTATTCATTCCTCCCCCTCCTCGCCCCTTCTTGCTTACAGGGGCAGTCACATTATAAGCTGGTTGGGTCCTCTTCACTCTGAAAGATGAGCAAATTAGAATTGACTCACAAGAAATACAAATATATGTGAATAAAATGAAACTTTTAAACGTGGAACTAACCCTGCTGTTGCAGCTGCTGGTTTCTTTGGCAGTTCCAACCACGAGAGAGAAATTTTCTTATCACCAATGAATAAAGGAGATTTCGCATGCAATGGCTGAAACAAACAAACATAAGTCACCTTTAGCTGGACAACATACACCTCGAGCGTATAATATGCCGCACTAGTTTCTTCTTAAGCACATAGGCAGGCATCAACAGTATACAAGAGCAATATGGTCTTTGGCTTAATAGCAAAGACTAACAAGCTAGTTACAGCTATGTGATTGCTTCTTGCACATCGAACGCAGAGCTAGATAACATGGCTGGCAGCTTGAAGCTTGAATATGCTAAAACTTAAGCTTATTTAGGCTCTGATGGATGGATAAAGGGTTTAATGTCTAAAGGGATTTAGAAAAATATAAAGATATGCTTGTTCATTTCAATATAAAAAATAGTGTGGCGTTGTTCTTCAGGAACAATTGTGTTGAATATACAGTGCCACATTAGACTAATACTGAACCATTGGTGTTTGTTTAATCTGGGGGGCCTTTTACCAAATGTTATTTGTTCTGAATGAAGTTAAATCTGCTATGTTTATAACCTACACCTCAGATTTTACATTTTAGCCTTGCGTTAGAATGTTCAGAACTACATCGAAGCTGTATCTAATATACACACCAAACGATAAGTCATAAGAACAGGATTGTAGTTAATTGATTCCATTGTGGATATGGGCCAGCCAGGCCAGCAAATGGCATGTCTGGCAGGCCACCAGCAACAGCAAGCAGAGTTTGTGATGCACTATAACCAAGAACTACTGATAAGAATGGGAAATTAAATTGCAATCCTGCAAAAGTGCGTAAAACAGATAAATCACCTGTGACATTGCCAATATGTTATTATAGGACCGCATTGTCATTGTCGCTTTCTGCTGGTCCGCTTTCTGCATAAAGCAATCACATCGCTCTCAATTAGCAGAACTGTTACACAACACCTTGATCAATCCGTTTGCTATGAAAATGCCTAGGACCAATCTTGCAGATTATGACAGTGCTGTTCCCGAAGAAATATTATGATGCAACAATAATGGTAGTTCAACATGGCATAAACTAGAGAACGACTAAATGCAACGGAACCAGTAAACTCAAGCATCTAATCTAGAACTCACAAATTGAGATTTCTCTTCTGCCGTCTTTGCTGATGATATTGCCTTGTTGAAATTTGCCATTCCCTGGGTTAGTCTCTTCGAGGCTGCTCGAACTGTCTCTTCTGTCCCAGTTAACCTGTGCATTTGTAACAATCAGAAACACGACAACAATAGCGGAAATCATGTTGCATGAAAAGGCATTATGTATGTGCCTGAAATGTATTTTAAGATGCTCCACCCAATGGGAGCAAATTTGTGCAAGTTAACAATGTCACACATAACCGGGATGAAAAGGGCAACTAAGAAAGAGGTAGAACATTTGTTCTATGTCGCTAAAATATTCTAGTGTATGTGTCACAAAAGTCTGGTAGGAAATCTGGCATCATGCCACCCAATCATTGGCTGATCCACCCTACCCCTTAAATTATACTCACGGATGACTGGCTCCCTCAACCTAATTACCTAATAGTGGATATCTCTTGCAAGGAATCAAAATCAGATTCCAAGTACTCGAATTTATTCAGGCTTATAATTGGACTATAACAGAACCATCGCGGACCTTCCGATTTCAAGAATGGCGCAAACTAAAGGCGAAGCCAAACAATTTAATCAAGTTGATTTTAGGATAGAAGGATGACCTGTAGGAGATCATGACACATGAAAATGAAGCATGTGAATGTAATGGAACTTATTGGTAAACTCTTTTCAAGAATGGCGCAAATTAAAGGCGAAGCCAAACAATTTAATCAAGTTGATTTTAGGATAGAAGGATGACCTGCAGGAGACCGTGACACATGAAAATGAAGCATGTGAATATGATGGAACTTATTGGTAAACTCTTTGCTTAAGGTCAGGTTTTCAAAGGATGCAAACACAAACAAAATAAATCATCAACATTAATTGATTATTGCAAAATACTGCATTACCTCTCAGTAAAATCTTTGTAATGTTCAGAGAAATCCTCTCCAAGTCTATCTGATGGCTGCCCAGTAACAATCTTGTAACCACAGAGACTGTTTGTAGTGTTTGGAGTCTATATAGCACATTAGGTCAACAAAAAGGTCGTCCACAAAGAAATGACATGGTTCATACTAGATAAGGAATACGTCGGTTATCTAACCTTATGGGCCAAATGATGAAAAATGTATAGCAAGCACTCAACATAATTGTGATTAATATCATCTATCTTCTTCCCAGGCATATACTTCTGCAGAACAACAATCGAAAGATCAACTTACATATTTTAATTCTATATTCGCTCTAACTGGGAGGAGTTCATTCACATCTTCCAGTAGACCAAAAAAAACATGCACATTGGGATAAGAAAGACGTCAGAAACAAGAAATAGATAAACCTTCAGCAACTGAACAACGGATGGAAGCAGCTGGCGTGAATCTTGTGCCATAGCAAATGGCGAGCCAGCAGAAATCGTCTTGAGTAAATCCAGTTTCTTCTCCTCCGGAATCTGATAGAAAAAAAAAATATCATTTAGGGCTGAAACAGGCAAGATTAGAAGGTTGTATCAAAAGAAAAACACTCCAGATAACAAAGTAAAAACCCAATTTCATAACTTGAAAAACATTGTAAAAGTTCCTGTTGCCGATTTCTCATTGCCCTTGTTAAGATAATAAAGCATGAGGGCATCAAAAGATAGTCGAAATCAATATACTATGCCAACAAAAAAAAATGTTGCATCCATGTCTCCATGAAGCAAAGGATGCAAGGTACAAGATGAAGCAGTTTACCTTATCAAAAACTGGAATGATTTGCTTAGCAAAGTAGTTAAGAAATTTGCTGCTTGATGCACCTCTCTGAGATCAGGCGAACGGAAACAAAAGATCACCAACAGATGATTATATCTTCACTAATAATATGTGACTTACTAAAATCGGCCATACCGTGAAGATAGGAAGAGCCATATACATGCATGAGGTCCACCTCTCTAAATGATCGACATCAGAAACCTGAGAGAGAAAAAAATGCTAAGCAAAATCCACAACAACCCCAAATGAAGTTATGAAGGTAATTTAGAAATAAACCTCAAACACAAGAAATCGCAGCTACTAAACAAAGGGCTAAACATAAAACGACTAATAAGAAGCCTGATATGAAAAGGTGAGAGATTGTGCAACATCGATACACACCCTTCTTACTGATCCCTAACATAGGCAATGAGACGCACAAGGCAAGACCTGCTACAACCCGAATCTGCGGTGTTTGGGCAAGCACATTTCAGTATTCACCCAAATGACCTCGTCCGAACACCTCGCCTTTTGTGCCCTGATACTTTGTTGGTACGCTCCCGATATGCCCCAGCCCATGTAAGGGGGCATATGTAACAACCCTAGCTTCCCGATCCCCCAAGCACATACCAGTTCATCCCGATCCCTCTCTTTGCAGCCCTCCCTGGCCTAGATGATAGAGGCGCGGCGGCGGTGGGCTACTCGTCTCCTCCACCTCTCACTCCAGCAACAGCTTACCAGCGGCATGCCGGTGGTGGGCAGCTCATATCGTCCACATGTCAGGCTCCAGCAGCGGGCCAGCAACTCGCCAGCGGCAAGCCAGAGTTGGGCACCTTGCATCCTTCTCATCTCAGGTGCCACCAGCAACTTGCGGGCGTTGCTCCTTGCTTCCTCCCCCTCCCAGGCCCAAGCAGCAGCTCAACAGCGGTGGGATCTTCACCTCCTGCCCCTCTCTGGGTCAAGCAGCAGCTTGTCGGCGAGGACCTGGCCTCCTCCTTTCTCTGGCTCCAGCAGCAGGTCGCCAGCGGCAAGCCGATTGTAAGCTCCTCACTTCCTCATGCTCCAGCAGCATTAAGGGTGTACTTCAGCGCTATAAATTTCTATCTAATGGCATCTTGCTCCCTGCAGGCTACAAACTTGTCCATTTTGGTGTTCTTTGTATGCTATTTCTAGCTAGCTAGTTTGCACCATTGCTATGTGCTTCGAGAAGGAGGAGCGAGGTAATTTGATGTTCCTACCAATGAAATGTTTTTTCAAGATCGTCAAATGTATCACCATATTGGCGCTTTTAAGAACTGTCGTATCTCTGTACCCAAATTGTCCCGATACTGTATCGGTGTCGCATAGCCTCCATCAATGGCCACGCCCCAATGCTACAGATGTTCAGCTAAATGGAACATTTGGCATGCAGGTAACTTTCTTTCATCAATACATGTGCGCTCAACATGGCTTTTTTTTTCCAGAGAGATGCTCAACACAGCTTTACTAGATGCTTACAAAATATTTCACCTTATCCCACCAAGGTATAATGCTGCAGGCTCCAATCAGCCATGTCATTTATGCATTAATTCTTTATATCTAGCCTAGCTCAAAGGTTAACAGGTACAAAAAAAATATTGTAGGCAAAACAAAATGCAGATGTTGGATTTTAATGACTGGGTCTGAACCAAGCCAACTCCCAAAACCTTTTTTAATGACTGGGCCAGAAACTTTCTGGTATTTTAATGTGCATGTATAATAATTTTATTCCAATACTGTTGAAATAGCATACTTACATCGAATTGTGCATCAAGATCAGCTTGTGCTTGAATTATCTCAATTAGTTCTTGAAAGGATTCTCGAGGAGCAGAATCTCCAAATATGCTCAAACTCCGCAGGAAATCCATGAATAATTTAAATTCCATCCCAGTAACATCTTGTACACTCTGAATTGTAGCTTTTTTGTTTAAGTGGGTCACAGAAAAAATTATGGGAACTAAATGACAAAAGACAAGAAAGCACCAGTACATACTTTCTTTATTAAATCTGTTATATATCTTTCCATTTCTGCTTGAGGTTTTAGTAGCTCTGTTTTGACAGGAAAAACCTGAAAAAATAACTCTTGGTACTGAGGAAATAAAGTTGGAAATAAAGTTGATAACCCAGAGATCACGCAACGTATGTATACCTTGTCTCGTAGGAAACAAATTATCTTTTCACGGATCTCTGATCCTGACTCCACGTGCTTAAACAAAGGCTGCAAGGAATCTGGACCAAAGAAGTTAAAAGCAACAATAAGCACTTGATAAAGTTAGCAGCATACATGTCTATATCCTCTGTGTTCCAATTTACATGATGTTACACTCTTTGCACAAAGAACTAAGGAATGCGGTCAAAAGACAATAGTAGTCCTCGTAGTAGGGCAGGGCAATCTTCTTGGTAACTCCAAAGAATGGTGGCAACAAAATGGGTCTTTAGGCACCAGTTCAAAAATCAGTTTGGAACATTACTTCTACAGTTTAACTCCCAGTATCATCCAAAGGTTACTCTTAATAGAATTACTGATGGGAACATGTGGATGGTTCATCCCAGAAAAAAAGGTGAGTTCATCTTTGAGTTTTTTTCAAAGAATATGATAAATGTGGAACAGCTGAGTGTTTACGATCTTCATGTTTTTTTAATAGATACTAAGTAGCATTCTTACTAGCACGGTAGCACCGGCAATGAAGGTGAAGAACCAAAAGAGGTAGATGGTGTAAAGAGTAATACAGAAGAGACGTTTCAGCCCATTGGAGTGACTATCGGCAAATATAAGATTGCAAGCTTTTTTTAGAACAAGAGATCACAAGTTGGTGTTACTCACTAACAAAATAATAGAGCTCGCAGGTTGGACAAGACATGAACACATTTACAGACTATTAATAGTTCGACATAACTGTCAAATTTTAAGAGCCAAAAAAACAATAGAAGAACAAAAATCAAAGCTCTCATAAGTGTCTGTAAGTATTTCTAAGCGGAAAACACATGCCAAGTGCTATTCAGAGAATATATGAACTGTAGCGTGTGGAGTTTTTCTAATATGTAAAGAACACTTGCCTGAAAAGTCAAAATGCATATGAAGTTAACTTTCAGATTTCGATAGTGTGCTACACATGCTAAACCAAAAGGGGAGCAAATATTACAAGTTGCTCAAAAACCCAAATATGCCATTTGTTAAGATATGCTGCTATTGAGTACTGCGCAGACAACAAAAGAATAGAAGTGACCCAGCAGCGTACAAAATGGTACATCCGACACTAATCCTTATGCACATGTTAGCTGTCCAAGGTTCAGCACTGCCTTGAATTCAAAACACTCAATCTAGAACAAGAAAATATCAAGATCTTGGTTGTTATAGAAATGAATTCTGTCATGTGTTATATAGCACCACTTACTCCATAAATATAATACTACAGGTCTTCTTTTAGTTTCTATAATTGCATGAAGGTCGATTAAATTGTCACTTGTATGTACAGGAAACATCGTTGATAGTTGAAAATCATCATATACAGTTGTTATCTTGAGGCTTGACAGAAATTTACACTTCTTTTAGTTTTAGCACAACAACTATAATTGCATAACGGTCTGTTAAATTGTCACTTGTATTAATCAGGTACGGGAAACATCATTGATAGTTGAAAATCAAGATATTTATCATATACGTTTGTTATCTCGAGTCTCGAAGGCAATTTACACAGCTTCTTTAGTTTTAGCACAACAATAACATAAATTTGATGCTCTGCAAATCCACACCACACCCCCCCCCCCCCCCCCCCCCCAAATGATGGCAGAAATATTCAGCAGATGCCCAGTAGTTAAGACAGCAGCCCAGGGCGCATGTCCCGAAGTGCTCTAAAAGTATTAGACAACCAACAAATGAGGATTGGAATCTTACTTTTAATATCTTGACGCATAAGGGACATGAGTGCTTTATGAACAAATAATGAGGATTGAAATCTTACTTTTAACATCTTGACGTATAAGGGACATGAGTGCTTTATGAACAGCATCACGCTCCACATTTTCCTCTGAGATACAAGAAAAAATGAGATGCATAGACACATTTGAAATTTGAGCTGAGTAAGGAACTAAGGATAGGAAAAAAGTTATACCGCTTGCAAGGAGCTGACCAAGAATATCTGCAATTTTTGAAACAAACTCTGCATCTTTGCCAAGAAGTGGAAACCCACGAATAGCTTGTATTCTAATCTGTAAGCATGTTACATGGATAAGATAAAACCTTCTGGTGAATAAATTCATAAGGTTCTAAAATGAACATAGCAATAGCAGCCTTTTGAGAAATGCAAACTATTCCAAAGGCATTTTGTATATTTCAAACATTTATTGTAAAAATGGGGAACGGTAGCTATCCTAAAAACTGTAAAACTCTTGAACTAACATTGCCTGAAGTAATAAGGTACAACCATCAACAAATAACTGACATGGGGCGAGCAGAGACATCACAGAGCAAGAGCACACTCACATTTATATATAAAATGGCAAACGGTCCTTGTATGATTACTTCACTGAAAAGCAATTAGAAATCGGAATTGGTAGAAGATATTCACTGTGCCATGTAATAATCTAGCACTAACGCAAACCAAGTTTACAGGAATCAATACCAGCCACAAACCAAGTTAAAACAGAAACAAGCTTTCACAATTTCTAGGTTTGGGCAAGCCCACTCTGTATCAAAGACCAATTTAACACAAAAAGGAAAAGGTAGTGTTTGGTTTTTCTCAAATGCTTCCACTAACACCGAGCTAATTAGTTAATAAACAATTAAAATCAACTAGTAAGAGAGTAACAGAGAGATCACAAACCGCGAGCTCTTCCATCTCCACGAGATCGAACATTGCCTCCATGGCGAAGGTGCCTAGCGCCGGGAAGCTCCGGAAGTAACGGGGTATGAGCTGCGCCGCCAGCTGCTTCGCCTTAACGTTGTGCCCCTTCACCGACGCTATGATCGCCTCGTAGTCCGCTGCGTGCTGCAATGCCCAAAATAAAAAACCCATCAAAACCCTAGACCGAATGAGACCTAGGGAATGGGGCGGTGGAGAAGGAGAGAAGCGCACCTGGGACTTGTCCTTGGCTGAAGAGAGGCGGTCGCCAAGCTCGTAGAGCCGCTCGACCTCGGCGGTATCGGCGTCCGCAGTCGCCATGGGAGGGAAGGACGCGGCTTTGGGGGTTACTAGGGTTTCGGTCTGTAAGAGGCAGAGGTGGGAGGAGAAGGGGTGGGCCGGCAGCTAAGGGATAAAAGGACTACTCCACGCTAAGTAGGAACCGAACAGGAAGATATAAGGGGGTGTTTGTTTCAGCTGGAAAAAGCCAACAAAGCTAGCCAAACATGCTAGCTTCGCTACTGGCTTTGCCAAAGCCAGTCCCACGATTGCCCTGCCGAGAGAAAGCACCCCGAGAGGTGCTTCCCGTGGCTTCCCGCAAAGTGGGGCGAAGCGTTTTGTAGAATGGACGTGTCGTTCGCGGGAATTACGAGCAAATGCCACCGCTAGTCGCGAGCGCAACTGGCCGGTTCGCAGTTTCCCCCAAGCCCCCGACCCTCCACTCGACCTATGGTTGACCCTCCCGCCGGCGCCGCCAGTTCGCAGTGAGCCTCCCGCCGGCGAGCTTCTCATCCCCGCCGTCCTCTCCGTCCCCGTCTTACTGGCCATCCCCGACGTCCTCTCCGTCCCCGCCTTACCGGCCGTCCCCGCCATCCCGCCTTCCCGGCCCCTCCCGCCGTGCTCGCCGTCCCCTCCGTCCCCGCCGTCCTCGCCTAATCCCGCAGTCCCTGCATCCTGGCCGTCCTCCGCCGTCTTGAATCGTATCGCCGGCCTTCTGCATCGCCTGCAGTCTGTCTGTGCGCCGCCGGGACAGCTGGAGATCGAGGTTGCAGTCCGTCACTCCGTTCCTGTACGTGCGCCCCGGGACAGCAGGTCGAGGTCGCAGTTCGCCGTTCCATGTCTGGCTTTGGGCCGCTGGGCAAGCAGGTCGAGGTCGCATGGCGCCGCTGCTCATCCTCACAGACAGTTGCGTGAAGGACTTGGCCATCAGTTGTACATCCGTGATCAAGCAGGTCCCCGCAAAAAAAAGGTTGGGCCTCTTTGATTTGTAGGATATGGAAATTAAAGGAAAAGGAAATAGAAAGGGATAGCAAAGGATGGCGTGTGAAATCCTTTGCTCGTTCCCTGTGCAAAGGAATTGAAAAAAGAGCTCTCAGTGGATTTTTATTTCCTCCATGTTTTGCCTTCAAACTGAAGTCTGTAGGAAAAGTTCCTGCAGTTTCCCTCTCCACCGTTCCTTTGAATCAAACACATGAACAGTGGTATTTTCTGAAAAGTTCCTAATCCTTTGGTGTTCCTTCACATTTCCTACAAATCAAAGAGGCCCTTAGCATGCGTTAAGGACTTGGCCATCCCCGTGGATGCATTTTCTATTCATCTTTCTTTTTAGTCAGTTCCCTTCCTAATCGTCTCTTGTTTCTAAAATGTAATGAAGCAATAGCAAAAAAAAAGTACATGAAGCGTATGCAATTATTACAATGAGTGATAATATTGTGAATAATTGCAACGAGTGAATAATTGCAATGAGTGACAATTCGGTTTAAGAAAAAATCATATGCAATATATGTCACCCTTAAAATGATATGTACTCAGAAACTCTGGGGTATTTCAGACAATTCATCTGTTCACAGCCAGACAGCTAGTCAAATTGCCAAACAGCACAACTCCAAACAACAGCTTTCTGTGCACAGCAGATTTCCCTCCACAGCACCACAGCCAGCCACAGCCAGCCGCAGCCAGCCCAAACAAACACACCCTAAGTGCTACCGTGCTGCCAACTTAGAGCATGTCTATCCGGGCCCGTAAAATGGCTAAACCCGTAAAATTTCGGCGCGTTTACAGTTTCGATCTAGTTTTGAGACCAGCATCTGAAAACACGGTCCGAGAATGACTCAGAGACCCGAGAATTCCCACTCCAGACGCTGTATGTACGGCCCCCGAGCCGTTCTCATGTCAATCCCATTTGGAACACTAGCCGCCTCCACCGCAATTTCTTACCGTCGTGCTTAGCTTCGGCGAGCGATTTAGCCCTCCTTCCCCGTCGGATTTTCGCGATGGAGCCGCACAACTACCTCTTCGCCGGAACCAACGGCCGGAATGGCTAGCCCCCTCCCCTCCCCACACCACCGCCATCCACGGACCCTCCGGGCGACGATGATGCGGGCCCTCTGGGAGGACAGCTCTGGCGACGAGGCCAACGAGCAGTGCCCTATGGCCCTCGTGGAGACCGAGGAGAACCTCCTCCAACTCGACATCCATAGGAGGCTCTGGCACGAGCGGAGGCAGGGGATTCGGCGGCGCCGCTACCAGCGCCACCTAGACGACTACAACAAGCGGCGGCTTCAGCGCTGCCTCAGTGCAGAGGAGGAGACACAGGAGAAGAAGCTCGAGTGGGACGCCATTGCGGCGTCCCAGTTCGTGCAACAAGTCGCCTCCTCTAGTTGCTCCTTCGACGATGACGACGACTCAAGCGAGGACTGAAACAGCGGGCGGAGGGAAGAAGAAATCTCGGCAAAGAAGAAGTCGGACATTTTGGGCCTAGTAGGTGTAGGTCCTGGCGAAGAATTAGACCTAGCAATCCATCAATTTCATTACATTTAGGCGCATATACGCGCAATTCAGAAGGGTCTAGCAAAAGACTATAGTGATATTAACAAACAAAAAGCCCCAAAACTACGGGGGCTTCGCCATCTGCGCCTCGTCGCGCCTTCGCCGTCGCAGCCTGTGCCACGTGGACTACTCCAGGATCATGAAGTCCGGCGCCACGTAGAGGTGAGTCGGTGGCCCTCTGCCGTGGGCTGGAGGCTACGGAGGCGCCCTGGATTGCGTCGTGGGGGCCGGCTACGCTGGGGCTGCGGCGTGGGCGGAGTCGTGGAGGACGGGTGCCAGCCCCTCCCACTGGCCGAGCTCATGCAGGTCAGACTCCTCAATGGCGAGACGGAGCTGCTCGGCCTCCTACGCGTGCAGCTGCGGCCCGTCCATGCCCACCTCCCACATGCCCTCATCGGGCGCTCAAGCGGGTGGGGGGCGGAGGCGCGCGTCTGGGACCTCGCCGGGGATGAACCAGCGGTCCTAGAGGTTGTTGTCTTCCGCGAATCAGAGTCCGCGCGGAGGTCAAGTGGGAGGAAGGTGCCTCGCCGCGCGATTTCCGTCCGCCGCGCAGATCCGTACAGTGGCATGGAGACTCGTCGGGGGCTCAGATGCCACTGGTCCGGCAGTTTGACATCCAACCATGGCACCGGCTTGTCCCGCGACCACAGGTATGTGGAAAAGTCCCAGCTCACCCGTTTGCGGCCGCTGGACGGCCCCGCCTCGTGGTCGTTGCGCGTCGGCTCGGGCTTCCTCTCCTTCTTCACCATTGGCCCCGACGAGCTAGGATTTAGTCGGTGCTTGAGTGAGGACGGGAGTGGGGACGCGCACGTTGGCATCGACGTGGTCCCGTTAAAAAGGACCACTCAAAGCGGCGTGGATCGCTGACTGGTGGGCCAGAGGGGAGACGAGAAGGCGGCGTGCAGCTGCCATGTGGGTCAGGGAGGTCGTGGCGCGCGTCCGCGGTTGGGCCACGTTTGGGGAAAACTCGGTCTGTCCTCCCCCCCCCCCCCCCTCGCGGTCCGTTTGTGGGGGGCGTTGGAATGGAGTTTTTACCCATATTGGTCCGCGAGGACCAAAACAGACCATTTGGTGGGTGCCGTTGGGTTTGCTCTTAGGAATGCAGGTGGACGACCGCCAAACATCCCGCTCCGTCCGCTAGAGTTTTCAGTTTGTCATCCACTAATGACACATTAACCAAATCGATTTTTAATTAGGAAAAAAAACTGGAGCGGACTGTCCGCTAAGTCCAATGGACCGTCCACTTGCATCCCCATGCCATCTAAAAAGTCAAATATAAATATTTCAAAAAATTCTACAGAAAATTGTGTATATTCATAAGATATATTTGTACAACCATATATTTGACTTTTTAGCTGGTAGGAGGGTAGCACCCACCAAAGATGTTGTAGCACTAGATATCTTCTCGGGACCGAACAACGGTCTAAAAAACTAGGAACCGAACAACAGGCTCAGCTCACTCGCTACCATCTGGGTAAGCGAGTAGGGATACAAAGCGGGGTCACACTTTCAACTACAGAAATATCACTAAAGTTGGCTCACGAGTTTATCGCTACAAAGGTAACATGATACAGATCAACGTGATCCGATGGGTTTGTGGCCCAATCTTTCACATCGATTCGGAAAGCAGCAACGTTGAATTGAGCAGGCTCAACTCCACGCGCGCACAAACAGATCAGCAATCAAAACCAGCATAAATACGCAAACGGCGACCCATCATGGGAGAAGCCTCATGATAACTTTACTCGTAAAATTCTTGTCCACTCTAAAACGCTAAGCTCTACTCCTTTATATAGGAGACCACAAAGGACTCGGTTGAACAGGCCCAACCGAACTGACTCAGACCTAAACGCACACGATACAAATTGTTCTGTTAGAAGACTCGACCAAACAATAAGGCACGCAGGCCTAGAATAAAACGCGTACATACTTAGACAAATATCATCTAAACGTTGGTCATCATGTATGCAACACGCTGCATCAATCACCACCCAACACTATTCATGTTTTGTCTCACATTGTGGACCAAACTGCAACATCAATGGCAGTGTTCTGAAGTTGGGTTTCACCTCATCTTGCGGAGAGATTGTAACAATGAAAACTGCAATTGTCAATATAGATGGTGGTGGTGGCGTAATGGTAGGAGTAGGTATACTCCCCTCATTATCCCCCCCACCCCCAACTTGAGGAGAAACCGTCCTCGGTTTCAGCTTGACACTTGGAACCTTCTTCTTCTCGGCAACGACAACCACGGGAATATCTTTTTCGAGCATTGACTGCAGCACATGACGCTTCCCATTATACCACAAATAATATACATTAGAATGCCCCTCGAGTGTGGAATGCAGATCAAACTGCCACGGTCGGCCTAACGGCATGTGTTGCATCCATAGGAAACACATCACAGACCATCGTGTCCTCATAAGTACCAACAGAAATTTTCATGTGCACCTTATGTGTGATTTTTAGCTTGCCTGAATTATGCAAGAGACACTCAATGCAATGTTCCTGTGGATGTTTCTATGTAGGTAATGAAAGAGAATCCACCAAATGCTTGCTCACAAGATTGGTGTAGTTGCCACCATCAATAATTAGCTTGCAAGTGGTGTTCTTGACAACACATTGTGTCTGAAAAATACTCCAGCGCTACCCTTGTCTTTCTCGACGATCTTGTAGTACACCTCGCACCATAATACTCTGGCAACCAGGAGCAGCGTCCTCAGGAGACATAGAAATATGATCGTCATCGGCCGATTTCTCACTAGAGGACTCATCAAGATTCTCCTCATCGGTAACATAGCCATCCTTTGTGAGTGTAACCCTCTTTGCATTAGGATAGTCATGCCTCATGTGTCCTCGTCCTCCGCAAGTGAAGCACTCCATACCAGCGGTAGTATGAGTACATGCAACTTTGGAGGGGCTTGACTTTAGCGCTTCGGAAGTAGAAGTATGATTCTGACGTGTAGGAGGTGTCGACTTGGAACTAGTACCAGCAGACTCGGTATATGAACGACCTCATGGACTAGCAGGTGGTGTCACATTGCGACGTTGCAGCTGTTGTTCCGGACGCTCAGCCTGGTGCAAAAGTGATGCAGCACACCCCATTCCACCAAGATCTACACCAACACACATTGGTCAAATAACAAGATCAAGTGCAAAGGCGATACAAGATAATGTGAACTCACTCCTCTCTCTCTCTCTCTCTATATATATATATGCCTTCGCTGACTTGGTGAATGGTGTGCTACCTCATGGAACTACCCTACGCGTGCTCAGGTTTGATCCCACAATGGAGCCCCAAGATGATGCTCAGGGAGCTCAAGAACATGCCCGAGAAGTTGCCCAAGAAGCTAGAGAAGAAGTCTGAGAAGAAGACGTCGAGGAAGAAGAAGAAGAGAAGAATGAGGAAGGGGGAGTGCAGGAATCCCGTCCTGCACCCCCGGCCAGGCCGGCCTCCAGGCCGGACCCCCAACAGAGGAAGCCGGACTCCACCCCGGCCTCGGGCCGGCTCCCCTGCGCCTTAGGCCGGGTGGCCACCCGAAGCGGCCAGCCTCCACCCTGGCCTCAGGCCGGCTACCCTACGCGCCAGGCCGACCACCCACCCGACCACACCGGCCTCCCAGCCCGGCTTTCCTGGCAGTTCGCAAAAGTGGGGCTTCCACCCCCTTTTCCACCCCACCTAGCCCCTTGGATTTAAAAGGGCACCCCTTGGACCAGATCTAGGTTAGAGATGAATTGAGCTATGATCTTGTACCCCTCTTGTGAGGCTACTCCTTAGATGTGTATCTAGGAACGAATCAAGGCTACTCCATCTACGTGTGTATTTGGATCGAATCAAGGTTAATCTGGAATAGCCATCCTTGCCCCTTGGGCATCAGTTGGTGTTCACCCAGTCTTCCTAGATTGGCCCTCGAGGATCTATTGGTGCGGTGGACCAACCGCATGGTTGAATTGGTTCCAATCAAGGTGAGTTTGTGTGGATTGTTTGTTGGAGGCGGCCTCGGGTTTAGTTGCCGGTATCTTGAATCCTCTAGTTCCCGCTAGTTATCCGGTTACCCCTTTGAGCATGTTATTGACTTGGGTTTACTATCCCTCGTAGGCTTAATGAGTTATCTCCCCTTTGTTTTTCACACGGTTTCCCATCGTGTTCTTCGTTTCCCCCTTTGTGCTCTTCGTGTTCTTTGTCAATTTGTGGGATCAGGACACCCAAGAGGTTTAACACCCACGCCATCTGGTATCATCAGCCTCGTTGACACGAATTTGACCCCCCCCCCCCCCACACACACACACAACCCCTCTTTTCTACCAAATTTTTTCTTCCACATACCTAATTTCGAAAAATTCCACCAAAAAGGGATTTCACCGATCTATCGATTTGTTGATTTTTTTTCGTAGTTTTGATCCATGGATTTGTTGCTTAAGACCATTTTCCACCCTTCTATTCAGACACTTTTCCCCAATTTGTCCACGAATTTGCAAGATCTGAGCAAGAAATTTCGCCGTTCTTGACGCCAAGGAAAAAATTCTGATTTCGATTCTGGACAGTATTTGAAAGTTGTTTTTCTTTGTCGTTGTTGGTCCGGTTTGAGTGATTCAAAGTGCTCCGCGAAGCCCACAACAACATCTACATAGGGCTGGAATTAAAACTCGGAACTCGCGAGTTAAACGAGTAGCTCGCAACTCGACTCGGCTCGGCTCAAACTCGTTGTCCAACGAGCCGAGTCGAGTTTTCGTTTTCGACGGTAAACGAGTTCAAGCTAAACGAGCCGAGTTTACCGAGTACTCGTTTAGCTCGTTTAACTCGGTCAAAATAGTTTTTAATGATATTCTTGTTTATTTGAATATATTTTTACTGATTATTGTAGTTTATTTACTACAAATTGTTTGACGGTGACATATTTTCACTGATTATTGTGATGATTTTATTATACATAATTCAAATAGTAAAAAATAATTATATATACATTATATAATGTTGACTTTTTATAGTTTTATGAAATTAGATAAGTTAAACGAGTAGCTCGCGAGCTACTCGCGAGTTCACCGAGCCGAGCCGAGTTTTGATTTTGAACTCGTTTGTTGAACGAGTCGAGCCGAGCTCGACTCGTCAGTTGACCGAGCTTGAGCGAGTCGAGCCGAGCCGACTCGGCTTGGCTCGAATTCCAGCCCTACATCTACAACACCACATAAACGGATCAACACGACATCGACACCCACCGGCCGCAATCCCATAGGTATAAGTTGCTTCCGCTTGAACTAACCCCTCTTTTTGCGTACCTTGCCCATTCAGACTAGCTCTTTTACATCGCTTGGCATTGCACTAGTGGCATCGAGAGTGCGTGTTTAGCACTTGTGAGAGCGTAATTTTGAGTAGGCATTGTCATTTTGGAATCATCAAAAATCGAAGAAAAAAGAGAAAAGGAAGAAAAAGATCGATGACAATTGCTATCACTTGTAGGAACGTGTAGCTTCACGTCGCAAAAGAGAAAAGAGTGGCCAGTTGCCATGGTGTGAATCTTGTTTTCTTTTAAAGTTTGCGGTTTGAGCTACCGTCCTCCTTGTGTTAGTGTGGCATTGAGCTTAGTCTTCGTTAGGAACATTTCGTCTTTGCTCGTCCATTGGCCGCACTAACCTCATTAATCATTTGTGTGTGTGTGTTCCATTTGTTTCCTCCACTTGGAATTTGGTTCTTTTGCTAACATTTCATTGTGGTTCTTGCCTATGTTTAAAAACAAACTTTTCATTTGATTTGGTTGATTTTCTCGCCACTTTCCTAACCCATTTGAGCTCTTCATATAGTGTGTGTGTTGTCGCCTCTTGGTTTCTTATCTACTCGAATTTGCCTTGTGATGAACCATTCCAACCTTTGGCAATCCACTTGCTCCAATACAACCTTCAAGGTAAAGTTGGGTAAGTGACACACATATGATATGTCATAAACGTATCCTTAATTTCTTATGTTCCATGTTGTTTTCATGTTGTTTCCCACATGCTTGCTATACACTTTATGTCATTTTTATCGATTTTCCTGACTAACCTATTGACAAGATGCCACAGAGCCAGTTTCTTGTTTTCTGTTGTTTTTAGTTTCAGAGAAGTTGTTCTGGAAATATTCTCGGAATTGGAAAATTCGAAGTCCGGAAGTCTTAGAATTCTCGAAGGTTCCACGGAGTCTCAAAGAGGCCCAGAGGGGGCCACACCATAGGGTGGCGCCCCCTGGCCGCGCCATGGGGTGGTGTGGGCCCCCCAAGCCTCCACCGCCTTTGCCCTTTCGCCTATTTATACCCCCGATACGTCAACCCTAAAAAGATACCACTTCGTCCCGAGAAACACCCAAGGCCGCCGTCATCGTC
Organism: Alopecurus myosuroides; assembly: GCA_028641055.1. NCBI lineage: Eukaryota > Viridiplantae > Streptophyta > Magnoliopsida > Poales > Poaceae > Alopecurus > Alopecurus myosuroides. The sequence goes on along the minus strand of CM054060.1, from coordinate 195,131,078 downwards.
ATCCCGAGATCGGGAGGGTTCTGGAGATCTCCCCGGCAGAATTCATCACCGAGGGGTATACACCACCATGCCCTCCTCCGAAGTGATGCGTGAGTAGTTCATCCCTGGACTACGGGTCCATAGCAGTAGCTAGATGGTTGTATTCTCCACTTTGTACCTCATGTTTAGATCTCGTGAGCTGCCCTACACGATTGATATCATCTTTATGTAATGCTACATGTTGTGTTCGCTGGGATCCGATGAATGTTGAATGATATGTCTTCTGATTATCAATTTGTCATGTTATCTTCATGCGTATGTTATTTATGATCTTGCATGCTCTCTGTTATTAGTAGATGCTTTGGCCAAGTAGATGCTAGTAACTCCAAGAGGGAGTATTTATGCTCAATAGTGGGTTCATGCCTCCTTTGCATCCGTGCTCGAGTGACGGAAATGTGACGGATGGAGGATGTCTTGTTGCCATTAGGGAGAAAACAATGGTGTTTACTTAGTTTACATTGTTTACATTACACATTTTGCTTACTGCGATAATCTGTTGCTTGCAACTTAATACCCAATGTTTGTTCGGATGATATTCGTAGGGTGGATTACTAGTCATAGATGCAGTTGGATGACGGTCTATGTATTTTGTTGTAATGCTCGCATGAATCACATAGTAATCTTTATGTCTTGCATATGCACTACGGTACAACTTTCATTTCTGTCAATTGCCTAGCTGTAATTTGTTCACCACACATGTTATTTATCTTCCACGGAGAGACACCACTAGTGAACTGTGGACCCTGGTCCATTTTCTCATTCTGATAATACACACACTGCTTTCGTACGGTTACTACTGCTTTCATACTGTTCTCCTACTGTTTTCCACACCATACGTATAACCTCTTTGTGTTCAGCAAAACCGGTGAGATTGACAACCTCACTACTTCGTTGGGGGCAAAGTGATTTGATTGTGTTGTGTAGGTTCCACGTTGCAGCTAAACCGGTAGTGCGCCCTGCTAGCTCAGCTGCATCAACCTTCTGAAGTTACTCCTTCCTCCTACTAGTCGATTCAACCTTGGTTTCTTTCTGAGAGAAACTTTGTAACATCCCAAGTATGAAAAATAGCCATTAGAATGTTTGCTATCTGTTATTTTATGTTTTGCATCATGACATCATGTTCCTTGTATTTGTTTTGCTTGTTTTCCATTTGTTTTCCTTTGTTTTCTATTTGAATTTCAAACCAAATTTCAAACCTCTTGTTTCATACTTGTGATGTTACAATTTCCAAAATGATATTTCAAATCAAAACAATCAATTGTTTCCATTAAAGTTGTGATTCCAAAACTATTGTTTTGTTTCTATCAAAAATTCATTTAATACTAAACCCTTTGCAAATTCTATTAGTTTCCAAAACAGCAACCCCTTTTGGAAATTATGAAAATGACCAAAACCCTTCCATCATTGTTTCCATCAAACCATAAGGTTCAAAACTATTTAAAATGATGGCTTTTAATAATTCATTTAATCCAAACTTAATTCAAATGCCTTTCAAATACAATTACCTTTTCCAAACAGCAACTATGTGGAAATAATAAAAATTACAACACAAATATAATCTTTTGTTTCCAATTAAAACTATATGGTCACCCTATTTAAATTCTTGTTTTCAATAATTCATTTAATCCAAAATTCATTCAAATTTAAATTAATTTACAAACAACATTTTATTTTGAATCTTTTGAAAACAAAAACTTGACAAGTTGTTAATATTACATAATTAATCAATACCAAATTTATTCTAAAATTTTCCAACATCTAAAACCTTTCTATTTCTCTTCCTATTCATGTTTCAGCAAAAAAAAAACAATAGAGCAAAAAAAAAAACAGAGCACAGGGAGAGAGAGAGGCCCAGCCCACCAAAACCTTGGCCCGGTACCCCTTCATCCCCTTCCTCCGTCCGTACGATGACGACAGCCATGGGGACAGCGACCTGCTGCCCCCACTGCTCCACCCCTCCCCCCCTCCTATATCTACCTCCTCCCCCCTCAGAAACCCTAACCCTAGCCTAGCCGCCCCTCCTCCCTCCTGTCTCCCACCACCGCCGCCATCGAGGGGAGGACCTCGCCTCCGTTTCTTCTGCCAACGGCCACCGCTCGCCGACACGCCGCCGCCGCCTCCGGCACCCCCCCGGCCGTGCCGCGGCCACCCCGGCGACGAGGGTGAGATCCTCTTTCCATTCCTCTATTTCCCCTCTTGATTCCCTTCTGTTTGCCCCGTCAATTTCTTCCATGCTTGGATGCGTTCGTGCTCTGTTGTCGTTGACAGAGATGAGCGCCTGTACGTGTACGTGTGCGCTTGCAGTTTCAGTTAACCTCGATTATTATGTTCAAAACCAAATAGATCCCGCTATGCATCAAACCAGCGCAGCAGACCAGATGGTAGGACTTGCTGCGCGCGAGCCAGCAGCTCCCAGGATCAAATCCCCGCACCCCACCTTTTCTGTCCTTATTTTCGAATTTATTTCAGTGCAGGTTCTGAACCTTAACCACCATCGCCCCCCTCTTTGTCAACAAACCAATCTCTACCGCAGTGGCAGAAACCCCTAGCGCGCGCATGGGAGGTGCTGGGTTCGATCCCCCAAGCCACACCCTTTTTGTTTCAGTTTTCTTTTCTTTTTTCTGCCCAACTTTCAGAAACTCAGATCTGAGCACTTACTTCTAAAATCAATATCAAATTGAATATCACTCCAATTTGAATGATTCAAAATCCTGTGGATTCATAATTTTGTGCTCCTTCTATTAATGTCAAGTTTGCAACATGTTTCTGTAACAATTTTTGCACTAAATAATTAATTACTGAAAATGCAATAAAATTTGGAAACTTTGGAATTTCATAACTTTAGTTCTGCTCATCCAAATTAATCAAACTTGGGCTCTAAAAATTTGTCTTAACAAACTCTACACATTGGTATTTTATTTGGTCACAATTGAATTAATTTTGAACATGTTTTCCTCTGTTTACTAAAATGGGCAGAATAAGACTATTTATGGAAAATTGCATAATAAATTCAATAATCACCCTAAAATTATGTTTAATAACTCAAAATGTTCAGTAAAACATTTGCTACATGTTTTCAACCTTTTCAATGCAATTTGTTTATTGTTTTCCCTAATTAAAAGTGGTGCAATAATCCAATGCTTTAATTAAACCCTTTTAAATTGCAAAAATCATAACTTGGGCATAAAAATTCCAAATCCAACAAACTTAATATGTTTTCCAATCAACTTTTCATGTACTTTCCAAATATCAACTTTGTTTAATGTTTTGAATAATTTAAATTGCTGAAAACAACTATTTCTTGTTTAATGCATTTAAAATTGTCAAATTAATAACTTGCTCATTTTAAATCCTTTTTCAACAAATGAAATATGTTTTCCATGCTAAATTAAACCCTCTTTCCAAATATAAAATTTGTTTCATGTTTTGAATAATTAAAATTGGTTAGATAATTTAAACCTTGTTTAAATCATTTAAAATTGTTAAATTCATAACTTGATCAAATTAAATTAATTTTGAACATATAAAATATGTTTTCAAACCATCAAAGTATAAACTTTTCAAATATGAACTTTGTTATCTATTTTGAACAATTAAACTTGATGAAAACAACAAATGCTTGTGTAACACCTTTAAGAAACCAAAATTCCATAACTTAATAAATGAATTTCCAAACTTGGTAGACCTTATTTCCAATTGATTCTATTGTTGTTATTTTGCTGTTTTCCTCATCCATGCATCATGCTAATCCACTTTCACATGTTGCTTAGTTGTAAAACAATTAATTCAACCATAATTCATGGGCTTTTCATGTGTAATCCAAATTGCATGTGGGTCCATTTAATCATGTTATGTTATCTTGTCAACTAGTTTATTTCTATGCATCAATTAAATGGTCATGCATCATCCCATGTTTGTGCACTATGCCATGTTATTGATTGTTTATCTTTCTGCGTTGTTTGTTTGCTTCTTCTCGGATACACGACGACGTTGAGACCGACGATACTTACGACACCCCTTCTAAGGAGTTAGCTCAGTACCAGGCTACTGGGTTTGCAGGCAAGTATTCAATCACATGAACCATTATGTTCCTTTCAACATTGGATACCGATACTTTCCGTTGTCTATTCTGCTAGCCCTATGAATCGTTGCTTCTGTTCGATCCTATCACATGTTATCCTTTAACCCTGATATAGCCTCACCTCCATACCTATCACCCCGTTGCTTGTTGCCCGTGTCTTACTAGCATGCTTAGGGTTGTTTGGCTCGAGTCTGTTGTCCGTTACTTTCTGTTACCATATTCTATTATGTTCTGGGGCTCGATGTTTAAACAATCAACCTGTTAATGTATGGTTAATAATAATTAGCTGATAAGGCACCGGCAGGAGGCCCGGCGTGGTTTTGAAGCCTGCTAGTGTCGACCCTAATTAGGAAAAGGGTCTTGTCTACTCATCCATGATGAGCGCACTAACCGCATGTGGGAAGCGAGTATGGGCGCCCCCCTCAATTTGATTCGATTCGCATCTCGTCCAAATCGCCTCATTTAGTTCGGGTTTTCCATTTGCCGCATGCATATTGCAGGTGCAAACCCTTGGCGCCAGGGTGGAACTTTTGTAGTCGGCATTTAGGGAGACACGTTCTTAGAGTGCTATGAGGGTCCCCTTTTCTTCGTGGGGCTTGATTAGCCGTGCGCTCACTGCACGGGGTTCTTTGGGCTTGATGCGAAGAAGAGTCGAGTTGTGTTGAGTGTCTCGCTTGGTGGAAGTGCATTTCCTATCTGGCGGGGTATTCTTACGTGTACGGCCAAATTGGTGCATCCCTGCAGGGTTAAATCTTCTCGAGAAGCCGTGTTTTCCGCGGTTATGGATTACTTGGTGAAAGTACTGGCTAACAAGTACTCAGAACAACTTACACCTAACTAATGATAACTTGACTAGTAATAGGCTTATTAACACAACAATCTGAACCATCATTAATCCAACTATGTGAGTTATCCTCGGATTGCTTCTTTGGATAAGGGGCGAGATCCAGGATGGGTTTGTTTGGTGGTTAGTTATAGTTGGTTACGATACGCTATCTTATCCCTTTTTCTGATAGCCGGAAGTATAGCAACTCTGTAGTTGGTTAGAGCAGCCAGCTGCCGCATCTTTTGTATCACCCCCTTTCTTCCGTTGGACCCAAAGCATCTGTGCTTGGTGTTGACGGGTTACACTTTGGTGAACTGTGAGTCTTGCTTGCCAGTACGTTTATGTACTGACCCCTTTGGGGCTGTGGTTTCCGCAGACTACGTTTCCGAGGATCCCCATGGTGGCTACTACGTGGAGTATGACGAGACTGCTGACGAGTAGATAGCGGACCCGGGCAGGATCCGAGACTTCGTGGATGGGCTCCGTCTTTTCGTTTCCGACCTCTTAGGCCTATTTGGATCTTGTCTGTACTCAGACATGTTGAATGCTTCCGCTGTGATGTAATGATGAATTGTTGGGGCCTGTGCCATCTGGATGATTGTATTTGCTATCTCTGCTCTAATGAGGGCTATTTGCAACTTATTTCCATCTTTTGTGTCGTAGAAATCTGTTGTGATATCACTTGTTCCAATGCCGTTGACGTACCATGTGTGTATGTTTTGAAGTACGTCAATGGAAGTATCTGGATTTCTATGGGATGGTTTGCGCAGACGATGAATAGTGAGAGAATGGTTGTCACACGTTTACGTGTTGGCCTGCTCATATTGAGATGCGGGTGCCGGTATGCCCCGTAAGCCATTTATCTACTGTTTAACGGACTGTGAGTATCCCCTAGAAGTCCGGGTGCGACAAACTTGTTGTTGCACTCTTCATACCCTCCTCTTGTTTTCACCATTCCTTAGTGTGGAAGAACATTCCTGGAGTTGTTTTCCACACTTGCACATTTGTTTTCATCACTTGAATAATTGTTTTCACCATTTGTACTCTTGTTTTCCATCATGTTTTCCAGAATGCCTTGAGGTCTTTCTCCATTCATGTTTGTGTTATCACTACAAGAAAACCGGTCTCTTTCAACGAAATATATCGCTACGGTTTTTTTTCGCTGCGATATAATCACAAATTACGACGAACTCTCCGGTTGTGGTGATAGGGCACTCATATTTCCACGACTATTTTTGGTAGCGATAAATTATCGTTTTGTTGCGGTAGAGGCCTCCTATTGCCACAAACTATACTGTGGTTAAAATACAGTCGCATTTTTGCAACAAAGTATTTTTGTTGCGCGAGGCAGTCATTTTGTTGCCTTAGAGACAAGGTCTTACAACGAAATAAGTATTCATGGTGATATTCAGTCATATATTGCAACATATGTATTGTGTTGCGGTAGTTACAAATATTGTTGCAAAAAAATGGCTAACTATTGCAACCAAATTTGTTCATGTGACAATATCATATGTTTTTCGCCTCAATTTCATCCTGCGGCAATAACTATTGTTTACTGCGACAATTTGGGTCGTATGGTAATAGGTTAAACATAGTGCAACAATCACCCTGCTGTTGCAGAAATGAACAAGTTTTTTGCAACGAGTAATTCATAGCCTAGCTTAACGGGCCTCATGGGCCGTGGCCCTTGATCAATATTGCAATTTTCTTAGGACTACAATTCATTTTTGGTCCAGTATCTCAGTTTGGTGAGCACATTATTTTTTAAAATATTTTTTGCAACGATAAACCTTAAACAGACCTCCTGGGCCTTGGCACCCGAGTATAGCTGAAATTGTTTTCGGAGATATGTTCATATATGGTCCAATATCTTCACTTCTGTCACCGGAATTTTTCTTTTGGACAAATTATGCTGGTCCCACCATTCAGCTGGAGAAACAAATAAATATGATGATAATTTTTTTGGTTCGAAGGTGATCGAACAAATGATATCACCGTTTTAGGCAAGGCAACATAGCCAGTAGAGCACCGACATATTCATGCAATATTGTTAGAGTTATTTAGTAAGTATATCAACAAGCGGAACCTCTGTAGGTCCAAAACAACTGAATTTCTGCAGCACTTAGCATTTTACTTATGTTGCAGAGACAGCCTACACAAAGAATCCATGGTCATCATCCAATTCATCTTGTACCAAAGGAGCAACATGACCATCATTTATGTAAGCCTCGTCATCATTTGTATCAGCATCATATTCGACTTGATCTTCGTCAAACTCAGCAGGTCTTAAATTATTTATGACTAAAACATCAACGATGGTTCCTTCATCATCATTTCTGCACCAACTAGTCATCTCGTCAGGTACAGTAAATTCTGTAACTTTAATTCCTGCATCGACGACATCATGTATATCTGCATCACCACGTTCATCTCCTTCCGCAGGATCATCAAGGTCTGCACCATTTAAAACCGAAGGAGCAAACAAATTGCGTGGATTCATTTTTATAGCACTTGCCCAATTAGGGCTCTTCACATCTCTCACTAGAAAACCTGTGCAGCTTGGATGCCTAGAATGTAAGGGTCTTCCGTGAATCGGTGTACACTAGTGTCAAGGTCAATAATTCCATATTTTTCCTTCTTATACCCCTTACTCCGATTTCTATTGGCAGGAGGCACGTCGAACCAGTCGCACTGCAGTAGAACAACCTCCTTATCAGGAGGAAAAGTCAAGAAATATGATTTTCTTTATCATCCCATAATAATCAGTACTGCTGGTGCTTTCTTGCGCATTGACTACGACGCCACTATTTTGGGTACTCAAGTCATGCTCTATATAGGCATTACTTAAGTAATATCCATTCAGTACTGTACGGTTGAACACACGAGCAATTTGATCAGGCCCTTATGCTAGTGTATATTACAGACTATTGACCTTCCCATCACTTATGGAGTTGTGTGATCTGTTTCATGGAATAAAATATGTGTGAGTGTATTGTACACCATTGGTTTTTTATTACGAGAAACATTTATGAAAATGCTAAAGTAACTTACCCGTCTTTCGAACCAGCCAACAAAATATTCCTTGTGTTTCTTTTTAGGATTAGGACAATTGTTATTTTTGAGCTCGTCAGTATGTTTCCTCCAAAAAGAAATGATATATGGTTACTTCATCACCAAAGTATTAATGCATATCATGGTATGAAACAAATACACAGGATCAACATGCAAAGCCCGCCGGTAAGGATAAGTACACAATGAAGAAAGGCGTGTATGATTTAAAAAAGGAAGAGAAGATAATGCTCCTCATGTTTCTGCAGAGCATACGGATGCCTGATGGCTATGCTTCACACATTAAGCCATGTGTGGTCCTCGAGTAGTGCAAGTTTAGTGGACTCAAAATTCATGACTGCCATGTTATATTACAGAAACTTCTTCCTATTGCGTTGCGCAAGCTTCTGCCAGAGAATGTTCTTACGCCATTATAGAAGAATTTTCTTCTTTGCTGAGCTGTAAAGGTAGGAGGCAAATACTTGGAAACAATAAAGTTAGCAAAATCAGCATACCATGGACTCTCTTGAGAGATCACTTTTATTGCAGCCAACTGTTCATTAGGAAAACTATCATTAACAGGAATAGGATCATCAAAGATATTTTCTAATCTAGACAAATTATCAGCAACAGGTTTTCAACACCCTTCCTATCCATAATATGTAAATCAAACTCTTGTAAGACAAGCACCCATCTAATAAGCCTAGGCTTAGCATCTTTCTTTTCCATAAGGTACTTAATAGCAGCATGATCAGTATGAATATTAACTTTAGAATCAACAATATACTGCCTAAATTTATCACAAGCAAAAACTACAGCTAGGAACTCTTTCTCAGTGGTAGCATAATTCTTTTGAGCAGCATCAAGAGGTTTACTAGCATAATGAATAACATTTAACTTCTTATCGACTCGGTGTCCAAGAACAACACCTACAGCATAATCACTAGCATCACACATGATTTCAAACGGTAAATTCCAATCAGGGGGGTGAACAATAGGAGCAGTTATTAAACCTTTCTTTAAAATTTCAAAAGCTTCTTTATAATCTTCATCAAAAACAAAAGGTACATCTTTTTGAAGAAGATTGGTAAGAGGCTTTGATATTTTAGAGAAATCTTTAATAATCATTCTATAGAAACCAGCATGACCAAGAATACTACGAATACCTTTGACATCCCTGGGACAGGGAATTTTCTCAATAGCTTCAACTTTAGCTCTATCAACTTCAATACCTCTTTCATAAATTTTATGTCCAAGAACAATTCCTGCATTAACCATAAAATGGCATTTCTCCCAATTAAGAACAAGATTAGTCTCCTCACATCTCTGCAAAACTTTATCAAGATTATGCAAACAATTATCAAAAGAAGTTCCATAGATGGAGAAATCGTCCATAAAGACTTCCACAATTTCTTCACAAAAACCATGAAAGATAGCGGACATGCATCTTTGAAAAGTAGCAGGAGCATTACATAAACCAAAAGGCATATGTCTATAAGCATAGGTTCCAAAAGGACAAGTGAAAGTTGTTTTCTCTTGATCAGGCTTCCTAACAGCAATTTGAGAGAACCCAGAATAACCATCAAGAAAGCAGAAATGAGTTTTCTTAGACAACCTTTCTAACATTTTGATATGGGGTGGCCCAATCTTCTCAATGAGCTTCTCTCTCTCTTTTGTAATTTTCTGATATGTTGGATAACTAGTGCTACACTGAGACCTCTCACTCAGCTGACCCCTGTTGCCAATGCAACAACAATCAAGCTCTTTGGATATTCTCAACTACACACTCTTGCACAAGTAATCAAAGATCACAAGTGGTCCTGTATCCCCCTATTCCCAGATGGAATAACAAGATATCACAAAACTTTGCAATTGGTAAACTTCAAGATGAATGCTTAATAAGCAATACAATCTAGAGGCTAGGGTTGTTGGTTTTTGGTTTAAACTGGTTCTCCCTAATCCACACGCAGGTGGGGGACATATATAGGTGGAGGGGTGCGGCCACAAGGGGGCCTTGCGCAAGCAACCCTCTCCCTACTAGGACTAGGACTCCTACTAGGACTAGGAGTCCAACTATGACTCAAAGGAAGATACAAACCGACCCAAATAAGTGGGATGCGGCCACAATTGGTATACAAACCAAACCTACTAGTATTAGGACTCATTATGGCTCATAGATGTCCTTTGTGGGCGCCCTCCTCTTGCTTGTTCATCAATGAGTGTGGAAATAACATATTTGGAATGTTTTCCACACTAAGTGCATTTGACCTTGTGGAGGCACCATCCCCTTGTCATCATATCATTTGTTATTGGTTGTTTTCACCATGCTAGTACTTGATCTCCATCTCCTCTTCTAGCCCATCTTCATCCATGTGTATCTCCTCTCCATGATCTCCATTCATGCTTGTTTTATCAATAAACCTGAGAATACATAAATGCATAGACTTAGGTAGTATAAACTTCTCATAATCAAGAATAGCATAATCAATAAGGATTGAATTCACCTGTTGTTCTAGTAGCTTGGTCCTTGATCTTGTCATTGGTCCAAGTCTCACTTCATCTTGTTTAGGTGGCAATGTACTAGGGATGTCCTCATCATCCTCCCCCCTTGAAAAGCCTTGATGTCCACATCAAGGTTGTCTCCATGATATGGTGTCAAATCAGCAACATTGAAGGAATTACTCACTCCAAACTCATCAATTGGAAGATCTATCTTGTAAGCATTGTCATTTATTTTTGCAATCACTTTGTAAGGACCAGCACCTCTTGGCAATAATTTTGATTTCCTTAGCTTAGGGAACCTATCCTTTCGAAAGTGTACCCATACCAAATCTCCCTCTTGAAAAATAACTTCCTTTCTCTTTTGATTCCTCCTTTGAGCAACATCCTTCCCTTTCTTCTCTATAGCATCCATAGTTTTCTCATGTATCTTTTTCACAAAATCAGCCCTCTTGGATGCATCCATGTTAATTCTCTCTTGAATAGGAAGTGGTAATAAATCAAGTGGTGTAGTAGGCCGAAATCCATATACCACCTCAAAAGGACATAGTTGAGTAGTTGAATGCACAGCTCTATTGTAGGCAAACTCCACATGTGGCAAACAATCTTCCCACTCCTTCAAATTCTTCTTGATCATAGTTCTCAACAATGTGGACAAAGTTCTATTCACCACCTCGGTTTGTCCATCTGTTTGAGGGTGACATGTTGTAGAAAACAACAATTTGGTTCCAAGCTTCCCCCATAATGTTTTCCAAAAGTAACTCATGAATTTCACATCTCTATCCGAAACAATTGTCTTTGGTACTCCATGTAGTCTTACTATCTCCTTGAAAAATAGTGTAGCAATGTGGGAAGCATCATCACTTTTGTGGCAAGCAATGAAGTGTGACATTTTGGAAAATCTATCCACCACCACAAAAATTGAGTCATGTCCCCTCTTTGTCCTTGGCAAGCCTAACACAAAATCCATGCTTATATCTTCCCATGGTGTAGTTGGTGTTGGCAATGGAGTATATAATCCATGGGGCTTCAATTTGGACTTGGCTTTATTGCATGTAATACACCTTTGCACAAATCTATAGACATCTCTCCTCATATGTGCCCAATAGAAATTTTCAGCCAACATAAGCAATGTTTTCTCTCGTCCAAAGTGACCCATCAATCCACCACTATGAGATTCCTGTAATAACATCAAACGCAAAGAACACTCGGGAATACATAGTTTGTTAGCTCTAAACAAAAATCCATCATGTATATGATACTTATCCCAAGCCTTCACATTAGAACATTTACTATAGGGTGTAGAAAATTCTTTATCTTGAGCATATAGTGGCTTTAATTCTTGCAAACCCGAAACTTGAACATCCAATTTAGTGAGTAGCATATTTTTCCTAGACAAAGCATCATCTACCACATTATCTAATCTGTCGTGGGATAATCACGGCAGATGTTACCGGGGGTAACTGATCTTGGGGTAAGACGACACAGGCGTTTGGGAGAGGGTTCAGCTCAGAGGAAAACATGATGCAACTCGATCTGGTAGCCGGCAATCAAAGTCGCCGAGTCTCCGATCTCGATATAATAACTCAACTCTGGGATTACACTAGATGCTCGATATCAGGCGATATTGCTAGGGTTCTTAGATCTCTGTCTAAACTAGACCTAGGGGTCGGTTTATAAAGCGCCCGTACCCCCTCGGCCCTATTCTTCAAGGCACAGCTTGAATCCTATCCGGACACCGCTTGTAAACCCTAACTTTCCTTATCGTAACCCACAATCCGGGTTACGAGGCCTACAAACTTTGGGCCTTCCAGAAGCCTCATTATCCTTAACCAGATTGCGCACCGTGTTCCTTGGGCCGGGTTACGCCTTGGAATTGGCCTGCCGGGTTATTATCTCCCCATCAGTAGTCCCCAGAATAGCTTGGGCTTCACGGATCCTCCTTGAAGCGCTCGCTATTCCCTGCAAAGATATCAATCACACAGGCATATGGAGGCCGGGTTAAGATGCTTTGATAGATGGCTAGGCCTGACTCCATGGCGGCCATATAGTAACCTGGGTTTTCCCCCAAACACTTTGGTTTAATTTTCCAGGTCCAAACCCTAATAAAAATGCCAAGATCCCATACTCGGTAACCGATCCTGACATCACGGGGGGGGTCTCCTTCTCTCTCTTGTCCAGATGCTTTGCTCAATACTTGGCGCATATCTCGCAGAATCCACGTGGATAACCATCACCCCACGATTTCCGGCTTCTGGCCGTTAAGATAGGCTCACCCTCACCTTATAAATAGTACTCAGTGGGTAACCCTAAACCCATCACTACGCCTCAGCTTCCCCTTTCCTTCCTTGCTCCTTACACCCTCGCAGCATCACCGCAAGAAGCTCGTGCTCGCCATCGAAGCTAGGCCGCCGCCGGCCGTGCTCGCCCTCGAGCCATCTCGCGCCGCCGTCGAGCTTCACTATCACACCTTCATTCCACGCGCCAAGAGCCGCAAAGGGGGCATTCGAGCCTCGCCGTTCACCGCCGTCGCGCTAAACTCCAATCTCTCCAGTAAGCACCTTGCACCCGTTTAATTTAGCCCCGCAATTTTTCAATCCATCCATGATTGGATCTAGGTCAACCCGTGAGTCTTTCTTCCGATTGCATCAAATTAGATCGATTTGATGTTCGCCAACTCCTTTAACCACCTGCTAGATAGTTACAACTCATCCTCCTACCCTTACTAATCACCAAATCTCCCGTAAAATCGCTCGCAAACTTTCCCATCTAGATCCATTCCTCCTCGATTTTCCGCTCATTGCATTAACACCCGGAAAATCCTCCTTTTCCAGCTACTTTGCTTGCAGTAGACACATGGGCAACCATCCATCTTCCCCAAATGCTTTTCCATACGTAAGTGACCAATAATTTCCACAATTGTACTTAACACCCGGATACCTTGTAATCTCCACCTCATAGCGTGATACCCGGATAATTCTTAGCTTCATACTTTCTTGATACCTTATACTCGGATAATCCAACACTTCCGGGTCTCATTTCCTATGCCTCTTTTTCTTGTGCTTTGCAGGTTGATCCCATGGCTCCCAAACGGCAAGGAAAACAGCCGACTCAGGCAAGGACTACCCAAACCATATCCGCCAACTGGGGGCGTTCCACAGCTACGAAGGCCAAGTTGGACGAGCTAGCCAAATTAGGAATTCTCCCTTCTCAGAAGGACATTCACTGGAGGGCGCCGGGCAACGAGACCCGGCCCACACCCGCCGATAACGAGGTAATCTGCTTCGTAGAGCACGTGACCCGGGGATTCCGTCCTCCGGGTCATCCTTTCTTCAGGGAGGTCTTAAGCCATTATGGCCTCCGGGTATTCGACATAGGGCCTAACTCTATGTTGAATATTACCCACTTCATCGTTCTATCCGAGTCGTACTTGTGCATACCGCCAAGTTTGACTCTCTTCATCGAATTATTCCAGTGTAAGCCGTGCCGCGAAAGTGGTGACGGAGCACTTCTCACTTGCGGCGGGGTATCCATCCAACGCCGCAAGAATTCACCGATGCCAACCCTCAAGTTAAACTCCCACGTCAAACATTGGCAGCTGTCTTTCTTTTACTGCCACGATACCTCCCCAGATGGCGAAAAGAAACTGCCGGGATACTCGGAAAGCCTCCTCGAACCTTCCGAGTCTTTCAATGCCTTCGCACCAGACTCAGACAGGGAGGCGATCCTTCCCTCATTAGCCAAGATAGCCATCCTCTCAGCCCAAGGCCTCCTCGGGCTAAATTTAGTAAAAACATGGGTTGATTTTCGGATCCAACCCAACTCCATCCGCACCAAATTGATGTGCGAGTATTCGGGGCACACCACAGACGCACTCCGATATTCCACCAAGAGCTTTGCGACCGGCGATACCAACAAGACCATCAAGGGCTTCTTGACAGAGAAGCTAGAGGTGATAAAGGGCATCACCGGGTTACCCCCCTTTACTCGGGAAAACCCGGCTCCAGCGGTAATATCCGATATTCATAACTTATTTCCACCTTTTGACTTGATACAGCTTCTAACCCTTAGTCTCATTCTTTTGTCTTAGGCTGATGACCCTTTCTGGAGAGTTGAACCCTCCCCCCCCTTCTAGAGACCCGGAAGAAGAGGACGAGCCGGCTGATGATAGTGAAGGTATTTGCACAGAACTTGTATAACCTTTACTCGTATCATTTTCCTCCCGTTTACCTTTTTTTTTCACAAACACACACCCGGTTCGCAGGGCTGGAGGACGAAGGTGAGACCAACGAGGATGACCCGGAGGCAACCGAGTCTGATCAAGAGGCAACAGTTGGAGCCAAGAGGAAGGCCAGAGGGGCAGTGTCCAAGGTTCCTTTTTCCTCGTTATCCTCTGAACCTTACTCCTTTGACGCCATGCGACGACTTAACCATCAATTATCAAATTCGTCGTGCTTGAAGGATTCTCTCCCAGCCAAGCGCAGAGTAACTCGGAGCTCCCCGGGTGAAGATCCCCTTAACCCGGGCATCTCTACCCCCTCGATCCATCGTGCCAGTGCTCCTTCGTACCGTCCTTCCGACTCTCCTCAACGCCACCCTTCTCCTAGCCATCCACGTGCCGGGCAATTCCGGGTTCCGTTAGTGGTCCCTGTGACGACCTCATCTGCTTCCAGTGGCGAGCTCCCGCCGGACTACACCGTGAATGCCGGGTAAGTTTTTGCTACATGATTTCCTTTGACGTCTGACAAGTTTTCACTCAAGCCACCGTCACCACTACTAACTGCCTTTTCTTATCTTTCTTTCAGCACTCAAGTCACCGTCAGTGACCCGGAAAATGTAGAGACGGATAACCATCGGGCAGAGAAGCCGACTGAGAACGTAGACGCCGCGACTGGCGGTGATACGACGAATAACCAGGAACAAGGCCCTCTGAACAATCCGCTTCCCCGAGCCGCCGGATCTCCTTTGTAACATCCCAAGTCTGAAAAATAGCCTTTAGAATGTTTGCTATCTGTTATTTCATGTTTTGCATCATGACATCATGTTGATTGCATTTGTTTTGTTTGTTTCCCATTTGTTTTCCAACTGTTTTCAGTTGTTCTCCTTTGTTTTCTATTTGAATTTCAAACAAAAATTCAAACCTTTTGTTTCATCCTTGTGATGTTACAATTTCCAAATGAATATTTCAAAATAAGACAATTATTTGTTTCCATTAAAGTGTGATTCCAAACTATTGTTTTATTTCTATAAAAATGCATCCAATAATCAAACCCTTTTCAAATTCAATTTGTTTTCTATTTTGAAGTTCCAAACCAACATCCAAACAGTTATTTCCAAACTCAAACCAATTCTCAATTCATTAACCTTTTGAATCCATGAAATGCACCACTAATTTGAATTCATTAAATCCCTTTTTAAACCCTAAAGAAAACCCTATTGAAAATGATTCTGTTTTTCTAATATAATTAATATTGGAGTTTCATTCAATTTGGTTTCAAATATAAACAACATTTTAAATTTCAAACTTTTAAAAATCCACCTTGGCAGTGGGTTGCTATTGGTATAAATAACCTACCCTGAAATTTCCAATTTTTTTAATCACTTAAAAACCATCCAATGCTTCCTTTTGTTTTGCTACGAAAAAAAAAAAAAAAAAAAAAAAAAATTAAAACATAACAAAAAGAATAAAAGCTAGGGAGAGAGAGAACCAGCAGCCCACAGCCCTTTTTCTACCCCAGCCCACCAAACCGAGCCCACTTACCCCTTCCCTGTCCTTTCTCCCACCTCTGTCGCTGTCATCATCTGTACGACCATCTTCTGAACCACTCGATCCCTTCCCCCTCCTCCAGGATTGCTGCCGTACTAGCTAGGGTTCCCCTTAAAACAAGCCCTAGCCCCCCTCCTGCAACCCTAACCACCCCAGCTCCTCTCTCTCTGCGCCGTCACCCTCTCTCTTCTCTCCCATCCCCTCTCTGTTCCTCTGAAGTTCTGAACTGCACCCAACTGAACACCCCCATGGCCGCCACCTCCTCACCTCGTCGCCGTCACCACGTCCACCTCGAGGAGCACATGAGTGCGGGAATGGACTCGCGGATGTCCCCTCTTCCGCCCCGCCTCATCACCGATTGCTGGGACGCACCACGGCGGCCGCGCCGTCGCCGGCGATCTCCCTCCGTTCTGCCTCGAGTCTGAACGACTACAGCTACCGTGGCAGGTGCTCGCCTCCTTCCCTTCCCCTCTCTCCCTGCCTGCACCCGTCCGCACCATCACGCCTCCACAGCAGCAGCACATCACCACGCATCCTCGCAAGCCCAGCAGCACACCTCGCCGTCGATCACCGCTGCCTCTGTCGAGTTACAGAACCGGACTGCAATGTTCAGTTAAACACAAAAATTCAGTTAGCCGTTTCTGAATGCATATACTCCCACGAACCCCCTCTCCTGTCAAACGATTCGACCCACCGCAGTGGCTAGCGCAGCAGCGCAGCGCACAGGGGGTCTCGGGTTCGATTCCCACCCCGTGCACACCCCCTTTTTATTTTCCATTTTCTTTTCAGGCCCTGCACAAACCTTCTATTCACAGATCCGTCCCTGCCAGTTTAATTCTAGGCCCCTG
This sequence comes from Alopecurus myosuroides, assembly GCA_028641055.1. Taxonomy (NCBI): domain Eukaryota; kingdom Viridiplantae; phylum Streptophyta; class Magnoliopsida; order Poales; family Poaceae; genus Alopecurus; species Alopecurus myosuroides. The sequence continues at coordinate 195,113,967 of CM054060.1, read as the reverse complement.
ATATTTCTTTCTAAGTCCCTAACTGATAATTAATTGGCAGATTGATACCTAAACTTCAAAATTGCCTAAATAATTCATTTTAACCCCAATTTCAACATTTTAAATATGCTTTCACTACCAAATTTAATAATCTTCCTAAATAACTTATTTGTTTTCTGTTTTGAAATTCCAAAATGCAATCTAATTTGGAATTCAAATAAATCAATTGCAATTTGCTAAAATCACTAACTAATTCATACTAATTCCAAATAATGCAAATAAAATATGTTTTCCATACCAAATTAAATGTTCTATTCAAATATAATTTTTTGTTTCCTGTTTTGAATATTTTAAATTGGTAAAACATTTGAATTCTTGTTTAAATCACTTAAACTTGCAAAAATCATAACTTGGGCATAAAAATTCCAAATTTCACAAACCAAATATGTTTTCCAATCAACTTTTCATGTACTTTCCAAATATAAATTTTGTTTGCTGTTTTGAATAATTTAAATTGCTGAAAACAATTGTTTCTTGTTTATTGCATTTAAAATTGCCAAAATAATAACTTGCTCATTTTAAATCCAATTTCCACAAATGAAATATGTTTTCCATGCAAAATTAAACCACCTTTCCAAATATAAAAATTTGTTTCATGTTTTGAATAATTAAATTGCCTAAACCATTTAATTCTTGTTTAATGCAATTAAAAATTGTTTATTATTGTTTAATTCATAATTAATTAATCCAAAGTCCAATTTCAAAATGTGAAACATGTAAACCAACTAAAATTGGATAACCTTTTCAAATATCAACTTTGTTATTTGTTTTGCACACTTTAACTTGATGAAAACAACAAATACTTGTGTGACATGTCTAAGTAACCAAAACTTTCCAAAAATTAACAAATCATTTCCAAACTTGTTTTATTCCTTTTCCTTTGCATCTATCATTGTTATTTTGTTGTTATCTTGTCATCATCATCATGCATGCATCATGTTTAACCACTTACACTTGTTAATCAAATGTAGATCATTGTTTCAACCTTAACCATTTGCATCCATATGCAATTCACATTGCATATGGGTCCAATTAACTTGTGTTACTTGTCAAGTAAATTATTTTGATGCATCTATTAACATGACATGCATCATCCCATGTTTGTGCACCTATGCCATTATATTGATTGTTTATCTTTCTGCAATGTTTGTTTGCTTCTTCCCGGATAAACGACGACGTTGAGACCGACGATACTTACGACACCCCTTCTAAGGAGTTAGCTCAGTACCAGGCTACTGGGTTTTGCAGGCAAGTTATCACTCACATGAACCACTGTGTTCCTTTCAACATTGGTTACCGATACTTTCCGTTGTTCTTTTCTGCTAGCCTTAGTAGTAGTTGTTTCTGTTACGAACCTATCACATGAATCCCTTAACCCTGATATTGCCTCACCTCCATACCTATAACCTTTTGGTTGAGCCAGTGTCCTACTAGCATGCTTAGGTTGTTTTGCTCGAGTCTGTTACCCGTTACTTTCTGTTACTATTTCATTATGTTCTGGGGGCTCGATGTTAATCAATCAATCATGCTAATGATATTGTTAAATAATAAATTTGATGATAAGGCACCGGCAGGAGGCCCATGAGAGGTTTTGAAGCCTGCTAGTGTCGACCCTAATAGGAAAAGGGTCTTGTCTACTGATCCATGATGAGCGCACTACCCGCATTTGGGAAGCGAGTATGGGCGCCCCCCTCAACTTGACCTGATTCGCATCTCGTCCAAATCGCCTCATTTAGTTCGTGTTTTCCATTTGCCGCATCATGTTTTTGCGAGCCCAGGCCAGGGTGGAACTTTCGTAGTCGGCATATAGGGGGACACGTTCTTAGAGTGCTATGAGGGTCCATTTTCTTCTGGGCTCGATTAGCCGTGCGCCCAAGGTTCTTTGGGCTTGATGCGAAGAATGGTTGGTTGTGTAGAGTACCTCGCTTGGTGGGTTTGATTCCCGTCTGGCGGGTTATTCTTGAGTGTACGGCCAAATTGGTGCAACCCTGCAGGGATAATCTTCTCGAGAAGCCGTGTTTTCCGCGGTTATGGATTACTTGGTGAAAGTACTGGCTAACAAGTACTCAGGACAACTTAAACATAATAATCAAACATGTTACACCCCATGATTAATAACTTGACTAGTAATAGGCTTATTGACACCATAATTTGAACCATCATTATTACAACTGTGTGAGTTATCCTCGGATTGCTTCTTTGGATAAGGGGCGAGATCCAGGATGGGTTTGGTTGAAGTTATCTTTCAGTTGGTTACAATCCTCGATCTTATCTCCTTTCTGATAGCCGGAAGTGGTAGAATCTCTGTAGTTGGTTAGCGCAGCCAGTTGCAGCATCTTTTATATCCCCTCTCTTCCGTTGAACCCAAGGCATCTGTGCTTGGTGTTGACGGGTTACACTTTGGTGAACTGTGAGTCTTGCTTGCCAGTACGTTTATGTACTGACCCCTTTGGGGCTGTGGTTTACGCAGACGACGTTTCCGAGGATCTACATGGTGGCTACTACGTGGAGTATGACGAGACTGCTGACGAGTAGATAGCGGACCCGGGCAGGATCCGAGACTTCGTGGATGGGCTCCGTCTGTTTGTTTCCGGCCTCTTAGGCCTATTTGGTTCTTGTCTGTACTCAGACATGTTGAATGCTTCCGCTGTATTGTAATGATGTATTGTTGGGGCATGTGCCCTCTGAATGATTGTATTTGCTATCTCTGCTCTAATGAGGGCCAGTTGCAACTTATTTCAATCTTTTGTGTCGTAGAGATCTGTTGTGATATCACTTGTTAAACGCCGTTGACGTACCATGTGTGTATGGTTTGAAGTACGTCGACGGAAGTGCCTTTGATCTCTAGTGGATAGTTTACATCGACGATGGAATAGCAGGGCTTGTGTTGTCGCGCATAAGCGCAGGCCTACCAGGAAGCTGGGACGTGGGAGCAGTTATGCCCCATAATCCAAGCATCTGCTATCCAGTTCGTACGGTGAGTATCCCTTAGAAATCAGGGTGCGACAAATGGTATCAGAGCCTGTCTGCCTGTAGGATCCCTTTTTACTGGTCGCAGTTGAGTCTAGAAACTATTTTGTAGCTATATAGGCAAAAACAAAACGTGAGAGTAGGAATTCTGTTCCTTTTCTTCTTTCCCCACCCACCCTCCCTTTTTCTGGTAAGGAAGTGTAACGTTGATTTTTCCCTTCTCATCTAAACTTTCAAGTTAGGATTTCACGAATTCTGGTTTCTCTAGGATGGTTATATCTACTAGACCATAGGAATGGAGGTGGTTGTGACGTGATTTATCATGTTGCCTACTCATGATTGAGAACGGTGGCAAATAGGCCCCGGAAGCAGATCCTCTATTCCTTAAGCAGTAGATATTGATCCTTTAGAAGCCCGGATGGGTTTTCCATAGTACCTCAGGAGTTTTTGATCTCGTTTTCCCCGATGTTGATATCCTGTTCTTCTCAACATCCTTTTCGTCCGTTGAAATCTTGTTGTTGTTTTCCACTTCAAATCTTCTACCGGCGTCTAATCAAAACTTCCTCGTAAACTCTTATCCAGTTAAAGTGTTATTTGATACCGGAGCATCACATTCCTTTGTGTCAACAATCTTTCCACAACATACAACCCAATTCTGATTCCACTAAGCAATCAAATCACCGTTCACTCTCCGGAATCTCAATCCAATTCTAATGAGAGGCCACATATCCCTCGTTACTCTCATGTTGATGATTCTGACATTGATGTTATTCTTGGTGTTGCATTGATGTCAAAAACTCTGTTCCACCTTTATTACAGATAGTCTATTCTCCAAATGAATCAAATTCTATCCAGCTATACACCCTAGATACAAAAACCTCTCCCTTTATTTCAAAATGTTCCGGTGGTTTGCAAATTCCCTGACGTCTATCCAAGGTGCACGATGTGTTTCACATATCACAGCTTAAGAAGATCTTCCCAAGAAGTTTCCGGACCTTTTCTTTTCTCAGCAGGAATCTCGGGGCGCGATTCCTTCAAGGGGGGGCGTTTTGTAACATCCCAAGTCTGAAAAATAGCCTTTAGAATGTTTGCTATCTGTTATTTCATGTTTTGCATCATGACATCATGTTGATTGCATTTGTTTTGTTTGTTTCCCATTTGTTTTCCAACTGTTTTCAGTTGTTCTCCTTTGTTTTCTATTTGAATTTCAAACAAAAATTCAAACCTTTTGTTTCATCCTTGTGATGTTACAATTTCCAAATGAATATTTCAAAATAAGACAATTATTTGTTTCCATTAAAGTGTGATTCCAAACTATTGTTTTATTTCTATAAAAATGCATCCAATAATCAAACCCTTTTCAAATTCAATTTGTTTTCTATTTTGAAGTTCCAAACCAACATCCAAACAGTTATTTCCAAACTCAAACCAATTCTCAATTCATTAACCTTTTGAATCCATGAAATGCACCACTAATTTGAATTCATTAAATCCCTTTTTAAACCCTAAAGAAAACCCTATTGAAAATGATTCTGTTTTTCTAATATAATTAATATTGGAGTTTCATTCAATTTGGTTTCAAATATAAACAACATTTTAAATTTCAAACTTTTAAAAATCCACCTTGGCAGTGGGTTGCTATTGGTATAAATAACCTACCCTGAAATTTCCAATTTTTTTAATCACTTAAAAACCATCCAATGCTTCCTTTTGTTTTGCTACGAAAAAAAAAAAAAAAAAAAAAAATTAAAACATAACAAAAAGAATAAAAGCTAGGGAGAGAGAGAACCAGCAGCCCACAGCCCTTTTTCTACCCCAGCCCACCAAACCGAGCCCACTTACCCCTTCCCTGTCCTTTCTCCCACCTCTGTCGCTGTCATCATCTGTACGACCATCTTCTGAACCACTCGATCCCTTCCCCCTCCTCCAGGATTGCTGCCGTACTAGCTAGGGTTCCCCTTAAAACAAGCCCTAGCCCCCCTCCTGCAACCCTAACCACCCCAGCTCCTCTCTCTCTGCGCCGTCACCCTCTCTCTTCTCTCCCATCCCCTCTCTGTTCCTCTGAAGTTCTGAACTGCACCCAACTGAACACCCCCATGGCCGCCACCTCCTCACCTCGTCGCCGTCACCACGTCCACCTCGAGGAGCACATGAGTGCGGGAATGGACTCGCGGATGTCCCCTCTTCCGCCCCGCCTCATCACCGATTGCTGGGACGCACCACGGCGGCCGCGCCGTCGCCGGCGATCTCCCTCCGTTCTGCCTCGAGTCTGAACGACTACAGCTACCGTGGCAGGTGCTCGCCTCCTTCCCTTCCCCTCTCTCCCTGCCTGCACCCGTCCGCACCATCACGCCTCCACAGCAGCAGCACATCACCACGCATCCTCGCAAGCCCAGCAGCACACCTCGCCGTCGATCACCGCTGCCTCTGTCGAGTTACAGAACCGGACTGCAATGTTCAGTTAAACACAAAAATTCAGTTAGCCGTTTCTGAATGCATATACTCCCACGAACCCCCTCTCCTGTCAAACGATTCGACCCACCGCAGTGGCTAGCGCAGCAGCGCAGCGCACAGGGGGTCTCGGGTTCGATTCCCACCCCGTGCACACCCCCTTTTTATTTTCCATTTTCTTTTCAGGCCCTGCACAAACCTTCTATTCACAGATCCGTCCCTGCCAGTTTAATTCTAGGCCCCTGATATTTCTTTCTAAGTCCCTAACTGATAATTAATTGGCAGATTGATACCTAAACTTCAAAATTGCCTAAATAATTCATTTTAACCCCAATTTCAACATTTTAAATATGCTTTCACTACCAAATTTAATAATCTTCCTAAATAACTTATTTGTTTTCTGTTTTGAAATTCCAAAATGCAATCTAATTTGGAATTCAAATAAATCAATTGCAATTTGCTAAAATCACTAACTAATTCATACTAATTCCAAATAATGCAAATAAAATATGTTTTCCATACCAAATTAAATGTTCTATTCAAATATAATTTTTTGTTTCCTGTTTTGAATATTTTAAATTGGTAAAACATTTGAATTCTTGTTTAAATCACTTAAACTTGCAAAAATCATAACTTGGGCATAAAAATTCCAAATTTCACAAACCAAATATGTTTTCCAATCAACTTTTCATGTACTTTCCAAATATAAATTTTGTTTGCTGTTTTGAATAATTTAAATTGCTGAAAACAATTGTTTCTTGTTTATTGCATTTAAAATTGCCAAAATAATAACTTGCTCATTTTAAATCCAATTTCCACAAATGAAATATGTTTTCCATGCAAAATTAAACCACCTTTCCAAATATAAAAATTTGTTTCATGTTTTGAATAATTAAATTGCCTAAACCATTTAATTCTTGTTTAATGCAATTAAAAATTGTTTATTATTGTTTAATTCATAATTAATTAATCCAAAGTCCAATTTCAAAATGTGAAACATGTAAACCAACTAAAATTGGATAACCTTTTCAAATATCAACTTTGTTATTTGTTTTGCACACTTTAACTTGATGAAAACAACAAATACTTGTGTGACATGTCTAAGTAACCAAAACTTTCCAAAAATTAACAAATCATTTCCAAACTTGTTTTATTCCTTTTCCTTTGCATCTATCATTGTTATTTTGTTGTTATCTTGTCATCATCATCATGCATGCATCATGTTTAACCACTTACACTTGTTAATCAAATGTAGATCATTGTTTCAACCTTAACCATTTGCATCCATATGCAATTCACATTGCATATGGGTCCAATTAACTTGTGTTACTTGTCAAGTAAATTATTTTGATGCATCTATTAACATGACATGCATCATCCCATGTTTGTGCACCTATGCCATTATATTGATTGTTTATCTTTCTGCAATGTTTGTTTGCTTCTTCCCGGATAAACGACGACGTTGAGACCGACGATACTTACGACACCCCTTCTAAGGAGTTAGCTCAGTACCAGGCTACTGGGTTTTGCAGGCAAGTTATCACTCACATGAACCACTGTGTTCCTTTCAACATTGGTTACCGATACTTTCCGTTGTTCTTTTCTGCTAGCCTTAGTAGTAGTTGTTTCTGTTACGAACCTATCACATGAATCCCTTAACCCTGATATTGCCTCACCTCCATACCTATAACCTTTTGGTTGAGCCAGTGTCCTACTAGCATGCTTAGGTTGTTTTGCTCGAGTCTGTTACCCGTTACTTTCTGTTACTATTTCATTATGTTCTGGGGGCTCGATGTTAATCAATCAATCATGCTAATGATATTGTTAAATAATAAATTTGATGATAAGGCACCGGCAGGAGGCCCATGAGAGGTTTTGAAGCCTGCTAGTGTCGACCCTAATAGGAAAAGGGTCTTGTCTACTGATCCATGATGAGCGCACTACCCGCATTTGGGAAGCGAGTATGGGCGCCCCCCTCAACTTGACCTGATTCGCATCTCGTCCAAATCGCCTCATTTAGTTCGTGTTTTCCATTTGCCGCATCATGTTTTTGCGAGCCCAGGCCAGGGTGGAACTTTCGTAGTCGGCATATAGGGGGACACGTTCTTAGAGTGCTATGAGGGTCCATTTTCTTCTGGGCTCGATTAGCCGTGCGCCCAAGGTTCTTTGGGCTTGATGCGAAGAATGGTTGGTTGTGTAGAGTACCTCGCTTGGTGGGTTTGATTCCCGTCTGGCGGGTTATTCTTGAGTGTACGGCCAAATTGGTGCAACCCTGCAGGGATAATCTTCTCGAGAAGCCGTGTTTTCCGCGGTTATGGATTACTTGGTGAAAGTACTGGCTAACAAGTACTCAGGACAACTTAAACATAATAATCAAACATGTTACACCCCATGATTAATAACTTGACTAGTAATAGGCTTATTGACACCATAATTTGAACCATCATTATTACAACTGTGTGAGTTATCCTCGGATTGCTTCTTTGGATAAGGGGCGAGATCCAGGATGGGTTTGGTTGAAGTTATCTTTCAGTTGGTTACAATCCTCGATCTTATCTCCTTTCTGATAGCCGGAAGTGGTAGAATCTCTGTAGTTGGTTAGCGCAGCCAGTTGCAGCATCTTTTATATCCCCTCTCTTCCGTTGAACCCAAGGCATCTGTGCTTGGTGTTGACGGGTTACACTTTGGTGAACTGTGAGTCTTGCTTGCCAGTACGTTTATGTACTGACCCCTTTGGGGCTGTGGTTTACGCAGACGACGTTTCCGAGGATCTACATGGTGGCTACTACGTGGAGTATGACGAGACTGCTGACGAGTAGATAGCGGACCCGGGCAGGATCCGAGACTTCGTGGATGGGCTCCGTCTGTTTGTTTCCGGCCTCTTAGGCCTATTTGGTTCTTGTCTGTACTCAGACATGTTGAATGCTTCCGCTGTATTGTAATGATGTATTGTTGGGGCATGTGCCCTCTGAATGATTGTATTTGCTATCTCTGCTCTAATGAGGGCCAGTTGCAACTTATTTCAATCTTTTGTGTCGTAGAGATCTGTTGTGATATCACTTGTTAAACGCCGTTGACGTACCATGTGTGTATGGTTTGAAGTACGTCGACGGAAGTGCCTTTGATCTCTAGTGGATAGTTTACATCGACGATGGAATAGCAGGGCTTGTGTTGTCGCGCATAAGCGCAGGCCTACCAGGAAGCTGGGACGTGGGAGCAGTTATGCCCCATAATCCAAGCATCTGCTATCCAGTTCGTACGGTGAGTATCCCTTAGAAATCAGGGTGCGACATCCTTCCTCATCGGAACCAGTGGACGAGGAGATCGAGGTTCTGGATACAAGGATGGGTTCTCCCAACCCGGGTACTCAAACTGTCCGGGTCTCGACCCCAAGGGCGGGGAGAGCTCCCCCACCAGGCGACCAGGCTGCCGGCTCTTCCGGTACTCGGCCCGAGGAACTGACGTTTGCTCAGATGCTGGAAACCCTGTGGACTTTAAGGGCTAATGAAGGAAACATCTTGGGGGCTTTAATAGCCAAACACGAGGTAAACCCGACTGATGTTGCTTGTGCCCTTATCCAGTCCCCAAGTTCCGAGTGAATTGATTCATAATTTGCTTGGGACTTTATTATACAAGCGACTGATAACTTGCCCCTCTACCCGACTAATCCTTGTTTGCATCCATGCAGTCTTTCGTGACTCAATCTGAGGAGAAACTGGCAGACGCCACCAAGCTCATCGAAAAGGAGATAGCTTTGCGTGAAGCAGCCGAGGCTGAGGCCAGGAGGAATAGGCTGATAATGAGGAAATATAGGAAAAGGGCTCACAAAGCAGAAGATGATCTAACAAGCCTTTCTGTCCAAATATCTGACACATATCGTGCTTTACTTGGTACGTTTCCTCCTCCGGGTTTATCCTTTTGATAGATAGCAAGATTTTACCCGACTTACGTTTCCATTTTTTTCAGGCCCGGACGAAGCCATGCCGGAAGAGGATGACATTGCCAAGCTGAAAACTATGAAGAGCGTTATCCGGCAACTATGTGCCGGGACCAAATGGATCCTTCAGGAATTACGGTGGCTGGGTAAAGGACATGTTGATCTGAAGAGGATGCTGGATGCCTTCTCCACTATTCCTGAGTGGATTTGGCACTGGAAACGCTCGTCTTGCCGGGTTGGAGTGACCCGGGGGCTTGCACTCCCCAAGGCTTATTTCCCCAAGCTCGAGCTAGTGAAGCTTATGGGCGGCTTCCCAGAATTCAAGCTTGATGGGTCCAAGTTCTCGGTGAAGGATTTTCAGGCCGTCCAAAAGGAGGTCCGTTACCCGGCCAGCGTGATCGCTGACGACCTGGATGTTAATATCCTTGTTCCAGCATATGATGCTGCTGGTGAAGCAATTAAGTCAGATCTTCCCGAGCCGTATGATATGCTGGCTCGGTGGAAGGAGGAAGCTGCTGCGTTGAGGGCGGAGGCTGCCAAGAAGCAAGCTGAAGCCGGCTCTGCCCCCGCTACCTCAACACCAGTCGTTCCACCTCCTGCACGGGCTGGTACCGCTGATCCGGGTGCTGCTGCTACCACCAATGATGGCAAGGGCAAGGCCAAGATGAACACCGAGTGACATCTGATCTCTAATGCCTCTTCTTATGCACCGGTCGGCCAACGTGCTGTTTAAACAGTTATATTTTGGGTGGTGCGCCTGTGCACCTTTGATATCTTTTCACCGGGATTTTGTAATGCACGCTAAGGTCTTGATATACTCTATGCCTCTTCCGGCCTTTTTAAATTTATCCATTATTGAGCTCGTCTGTTCTCGATATCCGGCTTTCTTTATTGTTCCTTTTGTGAAAACTCGATTTCCGGGTCTCATGGGTATTGACAAGCGGATTTGCTTCTAAGTCCCCAAGTCCCCAAGACTCGGATATTTGGGTTTTTGGAATTCTACAAATAAGCAATTTTTTCTCTTTTCAAGATTTCAAGTCACCCGGACCCGGATCTCCAAGTCTAGGACACTTGATCTTGAAAGGAGAACGAACTGCCTACTGCTAAATTCACAAAGATCCCTGAGTCGTTTCACATAGGATTTGAAGTTATGCTTAATAATCGTTGAGTTTCCAGCTGTTTAGCCTTGTACTCTGCATAACTTGTGGTTTAGATGACCCTTTTGACTATCTTGTACTGTAAGCCGGCTTTCGCGTGGATACCATGTTGTTACATCTATACGAAAACGTAGCCAGTCAAGCCCCGTCTGGTTTCATGACTGACTGTAATCGTAAGCGAACAAATCATGCCAATTAGTGCGAGTCACATCGAGCTTAAGTAAGAATAGCCAAGAAATTTGGACTTCTTTGTCCGGTTATAAGATTGTAGCCGTACTCGTTTGCAAGTAATCGGCCCTTATAACTCATAGGCATCATGGCCGGGTCTTTGAGTTTGTAACTGTGCTATTCAAGCGACCAGCCCCCAAGACCTAGATATACGCATCATACTGAGAGTACAGAACCTGATAATAACCATCTCTTTTCTTGATAATCACCTCTTTACTTGATATGAAAAATCTAGGTCAGCAAGCCGCCTCATTAAAAACCCGTCCAGTCCCCAAGGGTACCCTGGATAGGAAAAGAGTACGTCTGAAAACCTGCTGCCTGTTGCATCGGTCAATTCCATATGCCAATACAATTTTTGCTAAGTATAATATGGACGTAGCTGAGCCACGTTCCACGGTCTGTCTCTTTCTTGCATAGATGAAGTGGTGTGAGCAGTGTCATTAACTGTGGTCGACTCTTCCCTTGCATCTATCAAGTAATATGACCCATTATGCAAATTCCGGCTTATGATAAACGGTCCTTCCCAGGGTGGTGATAACTTGTGCTTTCCTTCGTTCGACTGTACCAGGCGCAGAACCAGGTCTCCTTCCTGGAAGACCCGGGTTTTCACGTGCCGGCTATGATACCTTCGTAAATCCTGCTGATATATGGCTGATCTTTCCAGGGCTTGTTCCCTTTGCTCTTCTAACATATCCACGGCATCTTGCCGGGTCTTTTCATTCTCCACTTCGACGTATGCTGATACTCGTGGTGAATCATGAATAATATCACTCGGTAGTACTGCCTCCGCGCCATAGACCATGAAGAAGGGTGTCATCTGAGTAGATCTATTAGGCGTAGTATTGATGCCCCAAACCACAGAAGGAAGTTCTTCGACCCATGCGCCAGCTGCCCTGATACAGGGGACTCGTAATCGTGGTTTTAACCCGCGAAGCAATTCTTGATTTGCCCTCTCCACTTGTCTGTTGGCCTGCGGATGAGCCACTGACGCGACGTCAAGCCGGATTCCATTGTTGCCACAGAACTTCTCCATCTCACCAAGGGACATGTTGGTTCCATTGTCGGTAATTATGCTGTGGGGATACCCGAACCGGTAGATAATCCTCTTCAGGAACTTGACTGCTGTGGCTGATTCGCAATTAGTAACTGGCATAACCTCAACCCACTTGGTAACCTTATCAATAGCCACCAAAAGATGTGTCTTCTTGCATGGTGACATATGAAAGGGGCCAACCATGTCCATACCCCAGACAGCGAACGGCCAAGTTAACGGGATGGTCCGTAACTCCATAGCCGGCACATGGGTTTGGCGAGCGTACCTTTGACATCCGTCACACCTTGCTACCAATCGTTCTGCATCTGCTAGAGCCGTGAGCCAGAAAAATCCGTGTCGATAAGCTTTAGCCACGAGAGATCTTGTGGATGCATGATGTCCACAGCCGCCTTCATGGATTTCCTTGAGAATCTGTCGGCCTTCTTCTGGCGCTACGCAGCGCAAAAAGACCCCTGCTGCGCTTCTCTTATATAATTCCCCGTTGATGATAGAATATCCCTTCGCTCGCCTCAAAATTTGCCTTGCTAATACCTCCTGTTGTGGTAACTCGCCTCGCGACAGGTAGGCCAAAAACGGTTCTGTCCACTCGGGAATAGTACGTACGGTGGCTACGAGTCCTGAATCCGGCTCTTGATTTGCCAATTCCTCTTCTGACTCGGTTTTAACTGATGGTCGCCATAATTCGTCCAGGAAAACGTTAGGTAGAACCGGCTCTCTGCGCGAGCCGAGTCTGGCGAGTGCGTCGGCCGCCTCATTCTTTCTTCTGTCTATATGCTCCACCTCATACCCGGAAAAACATCCTGCAACCCTATCAACTTCCCTGCGGTATGCTGCCATAGTTGCGTCCTTTCTATCCCAAGTTCCTGACACCTGCTGTACCACAAGGTCCGAATCTCCGAAGCATCGTATCCTCTTGACGTTCATCTCCTTGGCTGCCTTTAAGCCGTGCAATAGGGCCTCATACTCGGCCACGTTGTTGGAACAGTCAAAGTGAATTTGTAATACGTAACTTAATTTATCCCCTTTGGGTGACGTTAGCACCACTCCAGCTCCTGATCCCTCGTATTGCTTAGATCCATCGAAGTGCATAATCCATGACTCGGAGTTTGGAACCGTTGTAGTCATGCCTGTATGTGTCCAGTCGTTAACGAAATCAATTAAAGCTTGAGATTTGATTGCTGACCTGGGTTCGTAGTTGATGTGATAATCCCCCATCTCTATCGCCCATTTGGCTATTCTTCCCGTCGCGTCCGAGTTTCTGATGATATCCGACATTGGTATTGAACTAACCACTGTTATGGGGTGTTCTTGGAAGTACGGCTTCAATTTCCGGCTAGCCATAAAGACCCCGAACACCAACTTTTGCCAATGTGGATAGCGCTGTTTTGCTTCTGATAATACCTCGCTGACGTAATAAACCGGTCTCTGAACCGGGTAAGCCTTCCCATCCTCTTTGCGCTCCACAACAACTACTGCGCTGACGGCTCGGGGGCCAGCTGCCACGTATAGCAACATAGGCTCTTTAGGACCCGGAGCCGCTAGTACTGGTGCTTCAGATAACTGCTTCTTTAGTGCTTCAAACGCCTCATCCGCCTCTTGATCCCATACGAATTTATCTGATTTCCTCAAGAGCCGGTACAAGGGTATTGCTTTTTCTCCGAGCCTGGATATGAATCGGCTCAAGGCTGCTACGCAGCCCGTGAGCTTTTGAACATGTTTCAAATTTTCCGGCTTTTTCAGACTCTGGATGGCCTTGATTTTGTCCGGGTTACAACCCGTGAGTTTCTTTTCGCCGTCTGGGGAGGTAATCAAAGTCGCCGAGTCGCCGAGACTCTGGATGGCCTTGGTTAAGATGCTTCGATCTCGTAGCCGGCAATCAAAGTCGCCGAGTCTCCGATCTCGATATAATAACTCAACTCTGGGATTACACTAGATGCTCGATATCAGGCGATATTGCTAGGGTTCTTAGATCTCTGTCTAAACTAGACCTAGGGGTCGGTTTATAAAGCGCCCGTACCCCCTCGGCCCTATTCTTCAAGGCACAGCTTGAATCCTATCCGGACACCGCTTGTAAACCCTAACTTTCCTTACCGTAACCCACAATCCGGGTTACGAGGCCTACAAACTTTGGGCCTTCCAGAAGCCTCATTATCCTTAACCAGATTGCGCACCGTGTTTCTTGGGCCGGGTTACGCCTTGGAATTGGCCTACCGGGTTATTATCTCCCCATCAGTAGTCCCCAGAATAGCTTGGGCTTCACGGATCCTCCTTGAAGCGCTCGCTATTCCCTGCAAAGATATCAATCACACATGCATATGGAGGCCGGGTTAAGATGCTTTGATAGATGGCTAGGCCTGACTCCATGGCGGCCATATAGTAACCCGGGTTTTCCCCCAAACACTTTGGTTTAATTTTCCAGGTCCAAACCCTAATAAAAATGCCAAGATCCCATACTCGGTAACCGATCCTGACATCACGGGGGGGGGGGGGTCTCCTTCTCTCTCTTGTCCAGATGCTTTGCTCAATACTTGGCGCATATCTCGCAGAATCCACGTGGATAACCATCACCCCACGATTTCCGGCTTCTGGCCGTTAAGATAGGCTCACCCTCACCTTATAAATAGTACTCAGTGGGTAACCCTAAACCCATCACTATGCCTCAGCTTCCCCTTTCCTTCCTTGCTCCTTACACCCTCGCAGCATCACCGCAAGAAGCTCGTGCTCGCCATCGAAGCTAGGCCGCCGCCGACCGTGCTCGCCCTCGAGCCATCTCGCGCCGCCGTCGAGCTTCACTATCACACCTTCATTCCACGCGCCAAGAGACGCAAAGGGGGCATTCGAGCCTCGCCGTTCACCGCCGTCGCGCTAAACTCCAATCTCTCCAGTAAGCACCTTGCACCCGTTTAATTTAGCCCCGCAATTTTTCAATCCATCCATGATTGGATCTAGGTCAACCCGTGAGTCTTTCTTCCGATTGCATCAAATTAGATCGATTTGATGTTCGCCAACTGATAAGGGGTGGCCCGATCTTCTCGATGAACTAACTCTCTCTTTTTGTATTTTCTGATAATTGGATAACTAGTGCTACACTGAGACCTCTCTTAGCTAATCCCCGTTGCCAATGCAACAGCAATCAAGCTCCTTAGATATTCTCAACTACACACTCTTGCACAAATGATCAATGATCACAAGTGGTGTTGTATCCCTTTATTCCCAGATGGAATAACAAGATATCACGCTGCTTTGCAATGGGTAAACTTCAAGATGAATGCTTTACAAGCAATACAATCTAGAGGCTAGGGTTTCTGGTTTTTGGTCTAAACTTGTTCTCCTCTATTGCTATGCGCCCCATGGGCTTATATGGGTGGAGGGGTGCGGCCACAAGGGGCTCCTTGCGCAAGCACAACTCCTACTAGGACTAGGAAACCTAACACAACTAGAATAGGATACAAACCGACCCCACACACAAAGGGGTGCGGCCATAATTGGTATACAAACCAATCCTAATTTATCTAGGACATCTCTTGGGCGCATTGGGGCTTCCATGTGGGCCCTCCTTCTTGGTTGTCCATCATAGAGTGCATTTAACCTTGTGGAGGCACTCATCCCCTTGTTGATATTATTGAATAACAATTGTTTCTATTGATAACAATTGTTATGATTTGTTTCTTCTCTTGTTTTCACCATCTTGAATAATTGTTTTCACCATGATCTTGATCAACTCTTCATCCATGCTTGTGAGAACAATGTCCTTAGGTCCATCCTCATCATCCTCCCTTTCTTCAAGACAAGACGTCCTCGTCTTGTGATTATCTGAAAGTGGAATAAACAAGAAAAACAAAGTGTATGCAACATATATATAGATATAGTGGTACTCATTAGTTGTTAGCAAAACACAATATAGTGAATATATCATATGATCACGAATTTTGTATGCAAACAACACATAATAGTCATATTTTTTCATTTTATAGCAATCAAAATTGCAAATATAAGTATAGTTTGGTTTAATAGAACATGTATCCAAGAAATAATGTGGTGAAACAAACATATATCTTTCGGCCACTTCATCATGTTTATCAATATTTATCCCAAATAACATGTTATGTATTTCGGCCACTTCAGTACATGTAACACAAATATGATGTATCATGAAAATTTTATCCAAATTATAATCACCAATCAAATAAAATTTGAAACTAGTATCATATGTGCTAACATTATCACAAACAAATTTATCCATAGCACATTGTATATCAATTGGTTCTTTAAGCATGTCATTATAAATAATATCACTAGAAGGTATCATAGCAAGTACTTCTTTATGTGTAATCAAAACCATGTTGTGAAATTTCGATTTCATAGGTGTATATGGTTGAAAATTATCACACAATTCATTACTACTAGGTACCAACCCGAAATCTATACCATGATCAATACTAACCTCCTCATGTGTAGTAGGTATGATCTCCTCAATATCTTGTGAATTTGAAGGTTGTAGCTCCCTTTCTTCAAAAATAACCTTCATATCACAATCTAGCTCTCTTGTATCCTCCAATTTATGTGATGATTGTAATGTTTCCTTGCCCTCCCTTTCTTCAAGAGAAACCTGTAAATAAGAAACATCACTAGGAAAAATTATGGCATTAGTTAAAAGACTTTTTCCACTCGGCCCAGGCTTGTCTTCCTCCATGGATTTGTTGTTATCACTCCCCTTCTCTATTACTTCAAACTTTTGCCTTGATTCATGCATGATTTGTTGGGGTGACATAGGCCTCAATATGATATCCTTATTGTTCCAATTCAAGTGGTAGGTGTTTGCTCTCCCATCATGTAGCACCTTTCTATCAAATTGCCATGGTCTTCCAAGTAATAGGTGGCAAACCGACATGGGAACAACATCACACTCAATTGTATCCTTGTATGGTCCAATTTGAAATTCCACTCTCACCATATGACATACCTTCATCTCCTCGGGATAATCATGTAATCTCCACAATTTTTCAATTTTGAGCTCCCACATCAAGTACTCTTCCACATCTTCAGAGTCACAAGAAAGATTAGGCATAGAGAATTTAGGTTTTCCCAAGCCATCATTCTCTCTATTATTTTCCAAAGGAACTCTCCTTGCAATATGCCCACGGCCATCATTGAAATTTCTTCTCCCATCATCAATTGGAGCAATGGCTTGTGGTGCTTGTTGAAGTTGTTGCAATGTATTGGTGATTGTAGTCATTTGGAGTTGCATAGTCCTTATAGCTTCCTTGATCTCATTAACAGAATCTTGAGATGCACACTCCCTTATCTTCAAATCAATCACATTCAAATCTTCTCTCAATTGGTCATCACTTCTTTCAATATCATTCTTGATTTTTCTGGACAAGTGATCTCTCAATGCTTCATACTCATTCCATTGGACAATCTCCTCGGGTTTCTTCTTTGCCTGCACATCAACATCACTAGAAGAACTCATGATTAATTTGTTAGTAACAAAATAAACAATGGGTTTGTGGTGCCTCTCTCAACTCACTCAAAACCAAGCAAAGAGGCTTCACTTGATGTTCCAAGAGAGAAAAAGATCAACTTACCAACAAGGAGCAATGATCAATGTACTTTGGTGTGAGAAGAGAATATCTGAGCTATCAAGTATCACAATGCAAACAGGGCTTATGGTGGGGCTTGGTATGGATACCTAACAATCACCAAAGTAATAATCCTATTTGCTGTTCTTGTGAAGATATAAAAGATCCAAGGAAACTCACACAATATGGAGACAAATGTGGCAATGCAATATATGGAGGAATTTTGCAATGCACTAGAAAGTCACTAGCTAGGCTCTTATTGACAGGCACAAGATTGCTCATGAAAAACCAAGTGTCACAATGGCAAGCTCAACTAGTAAACAATAGTAATAATATGGCCTCTTTGCACTTTCTCTTTTCTCTTTTCTCTCTTTTTTTTTTTATACTTTTTGCTTTTTCTATATTTTTTTTTTTAATTTTTCAATGGCCTTACACTAAGCTAGGAGCAACAATGAACCAAATACAAGTGAACACAATGATGGTGATGAATTTAGAGCAACCTGTCAGAGCACAAAATAGCTATACTTGTGGGCAAGTTCCTATAAAGATGCTGTAGAAAGGCTGTGTCTATGGTTCACAAAGTATGGAGGGGAAAGTCCTAGGGATGAAAAACAAGAAATAAAAAAGAAACACAAAAGATTCTATGAGAATTTGGATGTCTAACAGCTCACGGCAGAGATTTATACCCACGGCAGCAAAACAGGATGAATTGGTACCACGGCAGAACAATACGGCAGCAAAACTGCGATTTTTTGTACCGCGGCAGAACTCAGACGCTCACGGCAGAAAAACTGCGAAATCCTGTACCGCGGCAGCGCGCGCGATCGCGTTACAGCGAAAGATAACCGTGTTACGGTAGAAATCGTAGTGCGCGCGGGCAGTGGCTGGCGGCAGCGAAACGCTGCGATTTTTGTGCCGCGTCAGCGCACAGAGGTGCGGTTTGGTAAGGGTGTTACGGTGCTCGGGGCCTGTTTTGTAAGCGTGTTACGGTGCGATTCCGAACCCGACTAGATCACGGCAGCGGTGGGGTGGTGCGATGGATTGTGGTGACGCACGTATATGGCAAGTATGGCACGGATTGGTGGGATTGTGGAACCGTCTAGGAGAGTGAATCCGAGTATGGCTAGGTGGTGTGGTGCGGTGGTAATGATGGTATGATAAGAACCCTAGGGTGGCTCGGATTGGTGGGTATATGGGTGGTTTGCGGGTATGAATCTAGGGTAGATCGAATTGGTGGTGGGTTGGTGGTATGTAGTGGATATTTTTGGTAGTTTTTGATAGATTTTCGCCAAGAACAACAAGAACCCTAGAACTTGGCCGAAATAAAAACAACTAAAAACAGAAAAAGGTGACACGAAATCTAACACAATGACAGCAAAAGAAAAACAACTATGGTGATATCTAAAGCTCTGGCAACAATTAGACCTAAAATTTTTGTGTGGCTTTTTCTGGATAGGAATAAAAACAACTAAAAAGTAAGATAACTTTGCTCACCGAGTAAACCTGAGAATCTGATACCAAGATGATAAGGGGTGGCCCGATCTTCTCGATGAACTAACTCTCTCTTTTTGTATTTTCTGATAATTGGATAACTAGTGCTACACTGAGACCTCTCTTAGCTAATCCCCGTTGCCAATGCAACAGCAATCAAGCTCCTTAGATATTCTCAACTACACACTCTTGCACAAATGATCAATGATCACAAGTGGTGCTGTATCCCTTTATTCCCAGATGGAATAACAAGATATCACGCTGCTTTGCAATGGGTAAACTTCAAGATGAATGCTTTACAAGCAATACAATCTAGAGGCTAGGGTTTCTGGTTTTTGGTCTAAACTTGTTCTCCTCTATTGCTATGCGCCCCATGGGCTTATATGGGTGGAGGGGTGCGGCCACAAGGGGCTCCTTGCGCAAGCACAACTCCTACTAGGACTAGGAAACCTAACACAACTAGAATAGGATACAAACCGACCCCACACACAAAGGGGTGCGGCCATAATTGGTATACAAACCAATCCTAATTTATCTAGGACATCTCTTGGGCGCATTGGGGCTTCCATGTGGGCCCTCCTTCTTGGTTGTCCATCATAGAGTGCATTTAACCTTGTGGAGGCACTCATCCCCTTGTTGATATTATTGAATAACAATTGTTTCTATTGATAACAATTGTTATGATTTGTTTCTTCTCTTGTTTTCACCATCTTGAATAATTGTTTTCACCATGATCTTGATCAACTCTTCATCCATGCTTGTGAGAACAATGTCCTTAGGTCCATCCTCATCACCAACTCCTTTAACCACCTGCTAGATAGTTACAACTCATCCTCCTACCCTTACTAATCGTGCCAGTGCTCCTTCGTACTGTCCTTCCGACTCTCCTCAACGCCACCCTTCTCCTAGCCATCCACCCTTCTCCTAATCATGGCAGATGTTACCGGGGGTAACTGATCTTGGGGCAAGACGACACAGGCGTTTGGGAGAGGGTTTGGCTCAGAGGAAAACATGATGCAACTCGATCTGGTAGCCGGCAATCAAAGTCGCCGAGTCTCCGATCTCAATATAATAACTCAACTCTGGGATTACACTAGATGCTCGATATCAGGCGATATTGCTAGGGTTCTTAGATCTCTGTCTAAACTAGACCTAGGGGTCGGTTTATAAAGCGCCCGTACCCCCTCGGCCCTATTCTTCAAGGCACAGCTTGAATCCTATCCGGACACCGCTTGTAAACCCTAACTTTCCTTACCGTAACCCACAATCCGGGTTACGAGGCCTACAAACTTTGGGCCTTCCAGAAGCCTCATTATCCTTAACCAGATTGTGCACCGTGTTCCTTGGGCCGGGTTACGCCTTGGAATTGGCCTACCGGGTTATTATCTCCCCATCAGTAGTCCCCAGAATAGCTTGGGCTTCACGGATCCTCCTTGAAGCGCTCGCTATTTCCTGCAAAGATATCAATCACACAGGCATATGGAGGCCGGGTTAAGATGCTTTGATAGATGGCTAGGCCTGACTCCATGGCGGCCATATAGTAACCCGGGTTTTCCCCCAAACACTTTGGTTTAATTTTCCAGGTCCAAACACTTTGAGCCCACGGTGGGCGCCAACTGTCGTGGGATAATCACGGCAGATGTTACCGGGGGTAACTGATCTTGGGGCAAGACGACACAGGCGTTTGGGAGAGGGTTTAGCTCAGAGGAAAACATGATGCAACTCGATCTGGTAGCCGGCAATCAAAGTCGCCGAGTCTCCGATCTCGATATAATAACTCAACTCTGGGATTACACTAGATGCTCGATATCAGGCGATATTGCTAGGGTTCTTAGATCTCTGTCTAAACTAGACCTAGGGGTCGGTTTATAAAGCGCCCGTACCCCCTCGGCCCTATTCTTCAAGGCACAGCTTGAATCCTATCCGGACACCGCTTGTAAACCCTAACTTTCCTTACCGTAACCCACAATCCGGGTTACGAGGCCTACAAACTTTGGGCCTTCCAGAAGCCTCATTATCCTTAACCAGATTGCGCACCGTGTTCCTTGGGCCGGGTTACGCCTTGGAATTGGCCTACCGGGTTATTATCTCCCCATCATAATCCTTTCTTGTGTTTAATAATGTATGGAAAAGATTCAATAAATTCTACCCATTTAGCATGTCTCTTATTAAGATTGGATTGATTCTTTAAAAATTTCAATGCCTCATGATCAGAATGTATAATAAATTCCTTTGGCCACAAATAATGTTTCCAGACCTCAAGGACTCTAACAAGTGCATACAATTCTTTATCATAGACAGAATAATTCAATTGTGCTCCATGTAGTTTTTCAGAAAAATAAGCAATTGGTTTCTTATCTTGCATTAACACTCCTCCAATACCTATGCCACTAGAATCACATTCAATTTCAATTTGTTTATTAAAATTTGGTAGCATCAATAATGGGGCCGAAATCAACTTATTTTTCAAAGTATCAAAAGCAATATCTTGAGCAACCCCCACTCGAAATTTACACCTTTCTTAGTCAAATCATTTAAAGGGGCAGCAATAGTACTAAAATCTTTCACAAATCTTCTATAAAATCTAGCTAGTCCATTAAAACTTCTTACTTGACTCACATTCATGGGAATTGGCCAATTTTTAATTGCTTCAATTTTAGATTCATCAACTTCTATCCCATGTTTAGAGACAACATAACCAAGAAATATGACCTTATCTTTGCAAAAAGTGCACTTCTCTAAATTTCAATACAATTTATTTTCTCTTAGCACATGCAAGACTTGTCTAATATGATCAATGTATTCATGTTCATTGTGGCTATATATGAGAATATCATCAAAGTAAACAACCACAAACTTGCCAATAAAATCTCTCAAAACATGGTTCATTAATCTCATGAAAGTACTAGGTGCATTAGTTAATCCAAAAGGCATTACTAACCACTCATATAAACCAAATTTTGTTTTAAAGGCTGTTTTCCACTCATCCCCTTCTTTCATTCTTATTTGATGGTAACCACTACGCAAATCAATTTTAGAGAAAACAGCACTACCACTTAATTCATCTAACATGTCTTCCAAACGTGGTATAGGATGACGATAACGAATAGTGATATTGTTAATTGCTCTACAATCTACACACATGCGCCAAGTACCATCTTTCTTAGGAACTAATATGACAGGAACAGCACAAGGAGATAAGCTTATTCGGATGTAACCTTTATCAAGAAGATCTTGTACTTGTTTCTGAATTTCCTTTGTCTCTTGGGGATTTGTCCTATAGGGAGCTCGGTTTGGTAATGAAGATCCAGGAATTAAATCAATTTGATGCTCTATCCCTCTCAATGGTGGCAATCCCGAGGGCACTTCTTCTGGAAAAACATCATCAAATTCCTGCAAAACATTAGAAACACCAATAGAAAGAGGAGTCATGTCATTAGAAACCAAAATTTCCCCCTTGTGCATAAGCACTATAGGTAGTAGGCTAGGATCACTCTCAAACTCTCTCAAATCCTCTTTGGTGGCTAAAATTGTCAAAAGGCTCACTCCCTTACTTTTACCACTCGGCCTAGGTTTGTTTTCCCCCATGGAAGTATTGTTTTCACTCATATTTTCCCTCTCACTCTCCTTCTCAACATTCACTTCCACTTTTTGCCTTGATTCATTCACTATTTGTTGGGGTGTCATAGGCCTCAATATGATGTCCTTATTGTTCCAATTCAATTGGTAAGTGTTTGCTCTCCCATTGTGTAGCACCTTTCTATCAAATTGCCATGGCCTTCCAAGTAATAGGTGGCAAACCGACATGGGAACAACATCACGCTCAATAGTATCCTTGTATGGTCCAATTTGGAACTCCACTCTCACAATTTGGCATACTTTTATTTCCTCCTTCTCATTGAGCCATTGGATATAATATGGATGTGGGTGTGGAATATATCTCAACCTCAACTTTGCACATAACTCCTTGCTTGCTAAATTTCTGCAACTCCCTCCATCAATGATCACCTTGCAAGCCATATTAGGACCAACAATTGCCTTGGTTTGAAACAAATTGCATCTTTGGCTCTCATCATTGCTAGGAACAATACTCAAGGCTTTGGTGCAAACAATAGTTGGATAATTTGTAGCATAGGCATCAATAGGACCATCATCATCATCATCATCATATGCATCCTCCTCATTGGGATCAACATCATCTCCAGTCTCATACTCATCATTAGCATTGAGGAGCATAATTTTCTTATTTGGGCAATCCCTCTTAAAGTGACCTTTTCCTCCACAAGTATGGCAAGTCATGTCTCTATTCCTTGTAGGAGGTGTAGCACCACTAGAACCCGAAGTAGATGGAGTAATTTTCTTGGAACTTGTTGAATTTGGCTCGGGTTTGGAACTAGGAGTCCTACGGGTAGTAGTAGGTGGAGGTGTAGGTGATGAAAATTTTGATTTTTGTGAAGGGAAACTCCTCCTTGCACTCACTTGTAGCTCTTCTTGCAATCTCTTTTCGGCCTCCCTTGCTTTATGAAGTAATTCACTCATATTGTTGTAAGGAACATGCCTCACAATGCTTTTCACTTTGAATTGTAATCCACTTAAGAACCTTTGCATTGTTTGTTCAGGAGCTTCTCTAATCCGAGCCCTTTGAATAATTAATTCCATCTCCTTGTAGTAGGCATCAACTGTCTTGGTTCCTTGCTTCAATTGTTGCAATTTGTCATAGAGAGTTCTAATATAATTCTTGGGAACAAATCTTTCTCTCAACAATTGCTTCATCTCTCTCCATGTGTTCACCTCCTCCTCTTCTTTTTCTTCTCTATCTTTTGTAATGCCATCCCACCACAAAAGAGCATAGCCATCAAAGGAAGAAGATGCAAGGTTCACTTTCCTCTCCTCGGGATAGTCATGGAGTCTCCACAATTTCTCAATTTTTAGCTCCCACATCAAGTACTCTTCCACATCTTCAGAATCACAAGCAAGACTAGGGATAGAGAATTTTGGTTTTCCCAAGCCATCATTCCCTCTATTATTCTCCAATGGTATTCTTCTTGCCAAATCTCCACGGCCTCCATTATTATTTCCTCTCCCATCCTCAATTTGAGCAATAGCTTGAGGTGCTTGTTGAAGTTGTTGCACTAGATTTGTAATGGTGGCCATTTGTTGAGTCAATGTCCTCAAAGTGCCCTTAATCTCATCAACAGAATATTGAGAGGCACAAGCTTCTATCTTCAAATCAAGTGTATTCAAATCCTCCCTCAATTGATCATCACTTTTCTCAACCACATAAGCAATTCTTTTGTACATATGATCTCTCAAAGCCTCATACTCATTCCATTGGACAGTATCCTCGGGTTTCTTCTTTGCCTGCACATCAACATCACTAGAAGAACTCATGATTAACTTGTTAGTAACAAAATAATCAATGGGTTTGTGGTGCCTCTCTCAACTCACTCAAAACCAAGCAAAGATGGCTTCACTTGATGTTCCAAGAGAGAAAAAGATCAACTTACCAACAAGGAGCAATGATCAATGTGCTATGGTGTGAGAAGAGAATAACCGAGCTATCAAGTATCACAATGCAAACAGGGTTTTTGGTGGGGCTTGGTTGGGATTCCTAACAACACCAAAATAACAACTCCAATGCACTGCTTAATGTGATAAAAAGTACTAAGGAAAACACACTCACACTTGGAGACAATTGTGGCTTAGCAAATATATGGTAGAGATTTTGCAAGCACTTAGAAAGACACTAGCAAATACTCAATGAAACAGGCACAAGATTGCTCAATTTGTCCACAAAATATCCAATATGAAATAGCTTCCACTAGTGATAGTAGCACGGCCTCTTTTGAATTTTTCTTTCTTTTCTATTTTTTTTATGCTTTTTACTTTTTCTCAATTTTTTTGATTTTTTCAATAGCCTTTGAATCAACTAGGAGCAATAAAGTAGATGGAAAACAACTAGTGGACAGAAATTTGAGCAGCCTGTAGAGCAATTAAACAGCTAGTCTTTGGGTTATGGAACCTAAATATGGCTGTAGAAAGGCTTGTGGCTAAGGCTAGTCAAAGTTCAGAATGAGACCCTAATGATAAACAGGAAATAACAAAAGAAAACTAGAGAAAACAGTGGAAAATTTGAGCTCACGGCAGCAAGTATGGCCACGGCAGAGAAAATGCTCGTTTTGTG
This sequence comes from Alopecurus myosuroides, assembly GCA_028641055.1. Taxonomy (NCBI): domain Eukaryota; kingdom Viridiplantae; phylum Streptophyta; class Magnoliopsida; order Poales; family Poaceae; genus Alopecurus; species Alopecurus myosuroides. The sequence goes on along the minus strand of CM054060.1, from coordinate 195,088,874 downwards.
CCGTACGGCAGCGAAAACAGCACAAAAACGGCTCACGGCAGGCAACTCACAGCAGCGCACGGTGGAACTTCACGGCAGAGCGCGGGTGGCGTGTGGTGTGCTGCGTTACAGGTGTTGGTGGCTATTTGTAAGCGCGCGCTAGGGAATCCGAGTGCGGCTAGGTGGGGTGGTAGTTGGCGGCAGCGGCGGCAGCGAAACGCGCGCGATTTTGGCTCGCGGCAGCGAATCCGAGTGGAGGTGGGAGTGCGGGTGCGGTACGGCGCGGGGTGGGCGCTGGTAAGGAAAATAGGGCACCGGGGGCGGGTTTGGTAAGGATGGAGTGGTGCGGTGGGTTGGCGGCAGCGGCGGCAGCGTTTTGGACGCGTTTTCGACCCGCGGTAGGAATCCGACTGCGTCTAGAAAAGCAACCATGGCAGCACTTTAGCGATTGCGGTAGGTATCGGATTGGAAACCAAATATGACTAGGCACCCGTGGATCAAAAGCAACAAGGATATCCGCACTAAGAACACTCGAAAAACTAGATTACCTTGTAAACAAGATGTAGGTCTAGACTTTCCCGAGAACACAACCACACAACTATATTTTTTTTTTGATGAAATTTTTCTGATATTTGATGGAAACAAAGATAAAAGATGAACCCTAAAAACAGAAAAACAGATACACAAATCAACAAGAAACAGCAATTAGGGTAGCAATTCGGTGTTGATCTAGTCTCTGGCAATTCTAACCTAATATTTTTGGCTTTTTCTGGATAGGAATAAAAACAACTAAAAGTAAAGATAACTTTGCTCACCGAGTAAACCCGAGAATCTGATACCAAGATGATATGGGGTGGCCCAATCTTCTCAATGAGCTTCTCTCTCTCTTTTGTAATTTTCTGATATGTTGGATAACTAGTGCTACACTGAGACCTCTCACTCAGCTGACCCCTGTTGCCAATGCAACAACAATCAAGCTCTTTGGATATTCTCAACTACACACTCTTGCACAAGTAATCAAAGATCACAAGTGGTCCTGTATCCCCCTATTCCCAGATGGAATAACAAGATATCACAAAACTTTGCAATTGGTAAACTTCAAGATGAATGCTTAATAAGCAATACAATCTAGAGGCTAGGGTTGTTGGTTTTTGGTTTAAACTGGTTCTCCCTAATCCACACGCAGGTGGGGGACATATATAGGTGGAGGGGTGCGGCCACAAGGGGGCCTTGCGCAAGCAACCCTCTCCCTACCAGGACTAGGACTCCTACTAGGACTAGGAGTCCAACTATGACTCAAAGGAAGATACAAACCGACCCAAATAAGTGGGATGCGGCCACAATTGGTATACAAACCAAACCTACTAGTATTAGGACTCATTATGGCGCATAGATGTCCTTTGTGGGCGCCCTCCTCTTGCTTGTTCATCAATGAGTGTGGAAATAACATATTTGGAATGTTTTCCACACTAAGTGCATTTGACCTTGTGGAGGCACCATCCCCTTGTCATCATATCATTTGTTATTGGTTGTTTTCACCATGCTAGTACTTGATCTCCATCTCCTCTTCTAGCCCATCTTCATCCATGTGTATCTCCTCTCCATGATCTCCATTCATGCTTGTGTTATCAATAAACCTGAGAATACATAAATGCATAGACTTAGGTAGTATAAACTTCTCATAATCAAGAATAACATAATCAATAAGGATTGAATTCACCTGTTGTTCTAGTAGCTTGGTCCTTGATCTTGTCATTGGTCCAAGTCTCACTTCATCTTGTTTAGGTGGCAATGTACTAGGGATGTCCTCATCACATTTGATCAATAAAAGGAAAAGGATAATGATCTTTCTTAGTAACCTTATTAACTTTCCTAAAATCAATACACATCCTATAACCAACCACTACTCTTTGAGGAATAAGTTCATTATTTTCATTTGGCACAACAGTCATCCCTCCTCTCTTGGGGACACAATGCACATGACTAACCCATCTACTCAGCAATAGGATAAATAATACCAGTGTCGAGGAGTTTCAATACCTCATTTCTTACCACATCCTTCATCTTAGGATTTAAACAACGTTGATGTTATACAACTGTCTTTGCATCAGGTTCAATATTAATAGCATGCTGACATATAGCAGGAGAAATCCCCTTCAAATCATCAAGAGTATAACCAATAGCACCTCTGTGTTTCCTCAATATTCCCAATAATCTCTCCTCTTCTTTACTAGAAAGTTTAGAACTAATAATAACATGATATAATTTCTTATCATCAATATGAGCATATTTAAGATTGTCAGGCAAAGACTTTAAATCAAAAACAGGATTCTCCTTGGGTGGTAATGTGGTACCCAAATCTTCCACCGGTAAATTATGTTTCAGCATCGCTGGCTGATGTAGGAAAATCTCGTCAATTTCATTTATTTCTTCCCTAAAGACATCGCTTTCGTGGTCTTCCATGTATTGTTGCAAAGGATTGTTAGGAGCAAGAGCAATAGCAGCCAATTTTTCAACTCTATATTTCTCATTAGGTAATTGAGCTTCATAAGGTGCTTTAGAAAATTTGGAGAAATTAAATTCATAAGACTCTCCATCAAACTTTGTAAGTATTTTCTCCTTTTTACAATCTATAACAGCACCACAAGTGTCTAAGAAAGGTCTACCAAATATAGTAGGACAAGTATCACTAGCAGAAGTGCCTAGTACTAGAAAATCAGCAGGATATTTAGTTTTACCACATAATACTTCCACATCTCTAACAATAGCAAGTTGAATAATCACATCAATGTCTTCAAGTTCACAAGAACCAATTTCATGCATGATTTCTCTATAAAGCTCATAAGGAATAGCACTAGAACTAGCACCAATATCACACAAACCATAATAGAAATGATCACCTATCCTAACAGATAGCACAGGAACACTAGGTTTCCTAGATTTACTAGGATGAGAGACAATATTAGAAGCATCTTCACAAAATATAATGTGTCCCTCTTCTATATTTTCAGAAACAAGGTCCTTTACTATTGCTACTGTAGGTTCTACAGTTATTTGTTCCTCAGGTTCTACAAGTTTCCTTGCACTTCTATTAACCACACTAGCTAACATAGAATGTTCTTTTACCTTAGCAGGGAAAGGCATTTTCTCAATATAAGTTTCAGGCACAATAGAACCAACGGTATGAACTTCTATATCTCTAGCAGGAACACAATCAACAATATCTTTATAAGGTGCATGGTACTTATCCCATTCCTTTTTGGGAATATCAATATAAGAAGCAAAAGCCTTATATAAGTTTGCAGCAACTTGAGAATCAAGACCATAAACAATACTAACATTATGAAAATCATCGGATGACATAATTTTTTTTAATGCATTCATAATCATAGGTTATACCTGGCTTTCTAACTTTGCCATTCTCCCATCCTTCAGTGTTTTCTTGAATACCGTCAAGAAGATCCCATTTAGCTTCATCCTTCATACGTGTAAATGATCCAGAACAAGAAGCATCCAATAAATACTTATCATGAAGAGAAAGCCTTGCATAGAAATTATTAATAACAATATTAATGGGGTACTCATGATTGGGGCATTTGAGCATTAGTAACTTCAATCTCCCCCATGCTTGGGCAATACTCTCTCCGCCATGATGCCAAAAATTATATATATAATTCCGATCTCTATGAATTTCACTGGGAGGATAGAATTTAGAATGAAAGAGATGCGTAATTTCCTCCCATCCAATAGTTTGGCTATTTTTCAGCAGTTTGGACCATTCAGCGGCTCGGCCTGTCAATGATATAGAGAATAATTTCCTCTTCGCTTGGCCCATTGTAATACCTGCACACTTGAACAACTCACATAATTCATGTAAAAAGAGAAAATGATCACCAGGATGGACATTTCCATCACCTGAATAGCAGTGATTTATAACATGTTTAACAATATTTATAGGTGTTTTATAAGGATCCAAATCATCGGGCGGTGGGTCACTTACTACCCTAGCAGTGGCAGCATTGCCTGCAAATAAGGACTCAAAAGGAGATCCAAACATAGTGTAATAAAGCAGTAGACAGTAATAAAAACATCACTTACCGCAGAAGCTTCCTTTATCAATTCCACTTCCCAATAGCGCTTCACTCCCCGACAACTGCGCTAGAAAATAGTCTTGATGACCCACAATTATAGGGGATGTATCATAGTACTTTCGATAAATAAGAGTGTCGAATCCAACGAGGAGCATAAGGTGTTGACAAGCAGTTTCGATGAAGGAATAACTGTAAATACTGAAAAATAGATTTGTAGGGGTTTTTGATATTGCAGATAAATAAAGTGCAAGTAAATAAAATGCAGTAATAATAATTGTAGCAAGTGGCCCAATCCTTTCTTCAGCAAAGGACAAGCCGGTGGGTTTACTTATGATTAACAAACGTTCTCGAGGACACACGGGATGTTTCTGTCAAGTGCCTTTGTTCCATGCCGCTGAATAATCTCTACGTTTTGATAAGTGTTGTGTGGGTGAACCTATGCTAATGTACCGTCCCATCCAAGACTAATACATAATTGTGATTATACCCCTTGCAAGCATCCGCAACTACAAGAAAGTAATTAAGAAATAAATCTAACCACAACTTTAAACTCTGGGATCCTACGCTCCCTCGTGTAATGGTTTCCTAACGGGGGTTTAGGTTTCTATCACTCCGGCAACCCCACAATTAGTAGCCAAATACACGATGCATTCCCCTAGGCCCATAAATGGTGAAGTATCATGTAGTCGATGTTCACATGACACCACTAGTAGAAGAATAACACCACAACTTAAATATCAAACCGTTAAATATTACTCAACATTACTTCACTACTAAAAACTTGACTTCTCCCATGTCCTCAAGAACAACACGAACTGGTCATAAAAGACATCATATGGATCATAATCATAGGTGATATAATGGATGATAACAAGCTGGTCATAAAGTGCAAACACCGATAAATCTGACAAGCATCAACTACTAACAAGTAATCCACACCGGGAGAGAGATCTAATGTAAAACAACGATAGAGGCCCCTAATTGTTACAACGGGATGACGGTGGATGATGAGGGTGATGGTTCTAGTGGTGGTGATGATGATGATGACGATATTGATGATGCCCGGAGTGATGACGGTGATGATGGCGGTGATTTCCCCTCTCCGGAGAGGAATTTCCCCGACAGATTTCTCCCTGCTAGAGAGCTTTTCTCTCTCGGGTGTTTTCCGCCCCGAGGCGGCGGAGGAATAATTCTTCGATGATCCTCTGAGTCTTAGGGTTCCCTGGGGGTCAAGTACGCGAAAGACCTCGACCAGAGGTGGGCCAAGGTGGTCACACCACCTGGTGGCGCGGCCAGGGGGCGCACCACCTCAAGGTGTCGGCCCCTGGTGGCCCCCTCTAGCTCCCCTTATGGCTGGACTCCTCCTCTGAATTTCTAAGACACCCCCGGTGTCCCTCTTCTTCTTCTGATCTTCTGAAATATGGTATCTCGACGGTGCTTTTTCCATCAGATTTCTAGTCCCGGTGTTTATTCTCCAAAAATTATGAAACATGCAAAATAAGATAAAATAACATAAGGATGCATCATAACATGAAATATATCGACGAATAACAGCAAATTATGATATAAAATGGTGATGCAAAATGTACGTATCAGCTACTAATGCCATCCAAATTCAAATGGATGATAATGTTAGGATGTTAGATGAATTGCATGCTAGATGGGTAAGAGAAGATGAAATATCTAGAAAGAATAATATAGCTAATGTTTGCACCATTACCACCACTAGTAAAACTGAAGCCTCTCATGCTAGTAAACCTTCTACTATCAATGGTAAAGTAATTGGTGTTGGAAACACTCCAACTTCTGCTATTAAAAATGCAAAACTGCGTGAAACTGCTAAAAATGTTCCTGATAAAAGTGCTGAATTGTTTAGAAATATGGGAGACAATGGTCCCATTATCTTTGATAAAAATGATCTTGACTTTGATGATTGCAACATAACTGAAGTGATTAAGTTCTTACAAAAGCTTTCTTGTTGTCATAATGCTAGTGCTATGAATATGGCTTTCACAAAACATATTACTAATGCTCTCATGCAAATTAGAGAGGATGAATTAAGATGTGAAGCCTCTATCCCTAGGAAGCTAGATGATGGTTGAGAACCCATTATTAAAATAAAAGTGAATGATTTTTATTGCAATGCTCTATGTGATCTTGGTGGTAGTATCTCTGTTATGCCCAAGAAACTCTATGATATTCTTGATTTGCCACCACTGGAACCTTGTTATTTCGATGTTCGTCTTATTGATAATGTTAGAAAGAAACCTTTGGGAAGAGTTGATGATGTTCTTATCATGGTTAATAATAATCTTGTCTCTGTTGATTTTGTTGTCTTCAATATTGAATGCAATGCTTCTTGTTCAATTGTTTTGGGAAGACCTTTTCTTAGAACTGTTGGTGCTGTTATTGATTTGAAAGAGGGGAATATGAAATTTCAATTCCCACTCAAGAAAGGTATGGAACACTTTCCTAGAAAGATAATGAAGTTTCCTTTTGATTCTATTATTCGAGCAATTTACAATTTGGATGCTTCTTCACTCGAGAACACTTGATTCCACTTTTCTGGGCCTAGCCAAAAGGCGTTAAAGAAAAACACTTCTTGGGAGATGACCCATGGTTTTATTTTTGCTTTCTTTTTCTTTGTTTTCTTTGAGTAAAGGGGTTGTATACTTCTGTATAAAATCCTCTGTATCTTTATTTTCATGTTTTAGTTGTGCCAAGTAAAGTTTCTGACGAGAGTTGGAGTTGGTTTTGGAATTCTGCGCAGGAAACAGATTTTTGTTGTCCACCGTAAAAAATTGTATAATTCACAGAAAAATCAGAATGGCCTGAAATTTCTTGTGCTTATTACTCAGCTATTTCCACAAATTATTCGTTCTTTAAGTTTTTCAATCTGATCAACATAAGTGCTCGATTTTTTTTTTGTCTTTACAGACTGTTCTGGTTTTGACAGATTCTGCCATTTTTCTTGCATTTGCTCTTTTACGATGTTAAGTGGATTCTTTGCTTCACGAAACATCAGTGAGTGTGGCTAATGTTTAAAATTATCAATAGCACTTGTGCGCATACAAAATCTATGGATTTTTTATTGTTGCACTAACCCTCTAATGCGAATTACTCTTTGAGTGTGGTGTGAAGGAAGTTTTCAAGCGTCAAGAGAAGAGGGTGATATATGTGATCAAGAAGAGTGCAAGGTCAAAGCTTGGGGATGCCCCCGTGGTTCATCCAAGCATATTTTAAGAAGACTCAAGCATCTAAGCTTGGGTATTACCAAGGCATCCCCTTCTTCATGAACAATCTACCAGGTCACTTCTAGTGAAACTATATTTTTATTCGGTCACATCGTATGAAGTTTACTTGGAGCGTCTGTTTGTTTTTCTTTTGTTTTCCTTGCTGCAATAATATAGTTGGACCCTATCATTCCTTGTTTGGTAGAGAGACACGCTCCTCTTTTTAGTTTGAATACTTGCTATGCTAGTATTCTTAGTTTTTCCTCTAGCTGCTGCAAAAATTCATGTTTAGCTCTTGTTTTCATTGCATCTCTTATTCAAAGCTGTTAGTTTTAGTAGTTTTGTGTGACTACTCTCATGTTTTGTTGCTGTAGAGTTTTTGTTACAACATATTTTGTATGGTTCTTGTTGGGAAAAGAAACAACTGCTGGTAGAAGAATTATAACGGTGCAAGTAGAAGCTTGTATAGACTGTGGCTAGACTTTTTCATATCATGCTAGATGTTATTTTAATTCTTAAGGCTAGTGGTTATTTAGTATCATAATTAGTCCCAAATATCTCAGAGTGTTTAATGTGCCTTTGAAAAAAATCATGAGTTGTTCTTGTCATATTGAAGCATAAATTTGTGGTGTTCTCCTTTGAATGTTTTATTTGGTTAACTTGGCGCATATTGAATCATGAGTTTATGACTATGAACCAGTCACTTATAGCCTCTATGATCATTCAGTTTTTGAACTTTTGGTACCACTTAGTCTTTGATTAATTATGTTTATGTCGTTATGCATAATTATGGATCTTATGCTCTCTTGATTTGTCGCTCCCAGTCTTTTGCTAGCCTCCACCTGTACTGAGTATGAGCTCTACTCGTGCATCCAACTCCCAAAAACCAAAGTATTCCCAATGTGTCCACCATACCTACCTACATGTGGTATTTAACCGCCACTGTAGCATCCCAACTTTTAATAAAGATGGAATACCTGTGTTATTGTGCTAGTCCCTGGATCAATTGCTAGCACCACAGTACAAAATGAAATATCATGCAAATGCATCAAATTCTATTACATCGCATGATCCAGTCTTTACAAAATAGGATTACAATTTGCATAGTCTTAGAAGACTAGCAGAAAAACAAAGAAATACAGCGGAAAACATAGTACAACATTGAGCCCATCTTCTTCATGTGCCACAGGCAAAACATGTTGGCGATAGTCTCGAGATCCTAAACGAAATCCTCACTCGTCATCAGAATCATCTGCAATATGGAATATGCAGCCACAAGGGAGTCAATACAATTTAATGTATTGGCAAGTAACACTATGGTGGATATAAATGGCAAGATTAATACTACATGCTTATTTGGCTGAGTGGAGTTTTGGCTAAGTTTTGCATAAAGCCAGTTTTCTCCTATCACTTTTGTAAATCAAACTTTTCTTTTCAAAGGGTGGCAACATTGGATTAAGATCCAAGCACCACAAATACTGTTCACTTGGTCAAATTTTTACTTATTGAAATTGATGATGAGATTCTTCCGTCAATCCTTGTCCAGCTGCTCATAGTTGTCCATAACCGGGGACACGGCTAAGATCTTAGTTTGTTGACTCCGCAGAGGTTGTGCACTTTCACCCTTTGTCTTCAATTATCCCAAACATCCTATACACCCGGAGTGCATCATGGAAAGGAGAGAATTGAGACGAGATCTTTCAGAAGAAGAAGTCCAAACCCACCGGCAAGACCCGTTCCACCTATAATTTTGCTACATCTGCTTGTCAAGTCTGGGCTGAACCCTCACAACTTAATTGATCAAGACAGAGCCCATATTGTCAAAAGGCTGCACGGGAAGCTACTAGATTTAGAGGGACATAGTAATCTCTTTGTTCCTGGGTGGCCATCCGCAAGTGACAACCTCAAGTGGAATAACCCTTAGATAAGGGCCCTGAGGAAACACTCAACATAACCCAGTCTTACCACTTCCACCCAGGTGGTTCATTCATTAGTTATACTTAGGATTTTTCCTCAACATCTAGTAAAACAATTTTTGTAGCATGGCTAAGCATCTAAATAAGTACCAAGGCATCAAAATAACAAGGTATAAGGATGGCTACACACTACTAGGATATAGCATAGCATAATATAACTTATTAAAATTTCCTATCATGCATACTACTCAAAATCAACTAATGCATATAGAAAATAATGGGTAGTTGATGATGTGTTACTTGCCTTGTTGAAGTTGGTGAAGAATTCACACTCTCTTCACAAAAGATCGTTGCTCTCCGTACAATCTATTCATTGAAAACACAATAACAAAATAAACAAACATTCTAGCAATCAAACACATAGGTGGAGAAAGCAAACAGAGCAAATAACATAACAAAGGAGTTGGACCAAGTTGGCTAGGGCAAGGTCAAGATTTGAGTTCAATACTTGTTAAGGAAATTCCAATGGTTTACTTGGGAAGGACTAGGTTGAGTTTGATGTGATCTAACTTTATTATAACCATACTTGTCGAGGAAGTTCCAAGAGTTCACTAAGAATAAACATATTACTTCTTCAACTAAAGTAATACATGCAAACACTTGGTCATATTCACCTTCAAAAATATTTGAATGACTATGTTAGTATTTTCCATTGTGGTTAGGGTAGGTCTACTAACTTCATCATCAAAGGGAAAATATTACTAAGTCTTGGGTTTTCCATTTGGGCCAATGGTTGGACAAAAATAACTTGTTATTCTTCAACTTGTATGGATTGCTTCTAGACCTCATGTGATTGCCTTCTTGAAGATCATCATCATGCCATCTAAGTTGTTTCCTTCCTTGGTGTGGTGCTTCTCTTGGTCTTGATAAATTCTTCATGGCTTTCTCACTAGTTGTTTCCCAAGTGGTGTGGTCACAACTAAGTGTTTTATTTAACAAAGGTGAAAATATCACTAAGTCAAAATAGAGGAGAAATGGGACAAGAGGATAGAATGGGAGAGGTGAGTCTTCTTCTTCATTTCTTCATATACTTGAACTTGATGTGGTATGCTTCAGATTGTTGTGGAGCCTAAGTCATTTATTCAATGATCTTCCTTGTTCCTCTTCTTGTTTCCATTAAGTTGAAAATGAAATTTCCTTCTTGTGCTTGAGTCTTGATCTCCATTTTGCTAGCTTGATGATTTCTTGAAGCAAGAATAGGGGAATGGAGAAGTAGATAGAATACTAGGGTGCTAGTGTTTGAGGTTCACTACTTGGTAATTTTAGGGACTTGGTCTTGGATCCAAAAATGGCCACACCAAACAATGGTAGAAAGAAATAGAAACTAAATCTAAGACATAATAACTAGATGGACTACTATGATGGATTTTTGGCTAAAATACATGGTCATGGTCCAAGGGTGTCCAAAATGGTTGGGCAAGGTTGTTTCTGGTCCAAGGTTGTCAAATGGAGCAATTTTGCAAAAGGAACTATATTGAAAATATTTATAGAAATTAATCTATGTCAAAAATACTCAAATAGACAACTTAATTCTAAATTCAATTTTAATTTGTTCAAATATTATTTTGGGACAGAGGATATGAAAGTACACATCCTAAGGTTTCCAATTATATTTTATTTACAATTTTTGGATTTGTAGAATTTGAATTATGCCAATTTTCACCAAACAAGCATATTTGAATTTGAACAAATTTAAGTTTGTCAAATTTGAATTTGGACAGTGCCAAAAGTTTCTAGATGTCAAGGGCTTTTCAAAAAGTCCAAGATTTCTAAATTTGGCTAAGTGGTTTAAAAGATATGATGATTTGAAGTTGTAGGGGCTTTTCTGCAAATCTGCCATTTAATTTTATTCCGGGAGAAAATCGAATTTTCCTGCGGATAAGGTTGCGCTGACGTGGCTGTTTCCTATTGGCTGATACCGGTTCGATTAAATGATTTAAACAGGGCCCCTAGATCTAGATCTAACGGCCAGGGATGGCTAGGGTTTACCTCGCCGGCTTTGGTTGCCGGAAATGGTGCTGCGGCGGCGCTGCACCGTCGGGCGCGGATGATGTTGGGGCTACGGTGGACCTCCGGGCTCGGGGAGGGCACGGGAAGGCTCAGGGCGACGTGGCGAACCTGATGGTTTCCATGGCGTGGCTTGGTGTGCCTCCAGGCAACGACGTGGTGGAGATCCGAGGTGTTCGTGGAGGTATCTTCTCCGACGAGCTCGGCATCATCACTACACTGCAAATAAAAATCGATCACAAGCCTAAACACATGCGCAAATACAAGGGGAAGGGAAAGAGACTAAAAGGGGGCGGAGATGACGACTACGGTGGCCGGAATCATCGACGAACGGCGGCGGTTGCTGTGAACTTCGGCGAGGAAATTGGATGGCCTCGGGGCACAATCTGGAGAGGCAGGATAGGGGAAATGTGGAGGAGACCGTGGCCTTTAAGGAGAGATGAAGGAGGAAATCAATAGCACTCTTAACTGCGAGCAATCAACGCGCGAAATCTCGGGAGAAAACGCTCTCCTGCCGTTTCCGGAGGTTGATGACGGGTGACGTCATCCTGACGTCATCACCCCTTTTTCTTTTTCTTTTTATTTCTGTTTACTCAATTAAATCATAACTTATGCTTAAATCATCCAAATGACATGGAATAAAATTCTAAATTCACAATATTTGAAATACTTTCTAAAAATACCATTTTTATAAACTTTTCAACATATTACATTTTTGAATTATGAAATTTGAATAATTCATTAAAAGTGACTTAATAGCATTTTTAATATAAAATTCAAATTTAATTTTGAGAAAGGTTTTATAAAAATAAAGAGACATTATATAAGTCAAATATCATTTTTGAAAATAATTTACACTTGTTTTGCTATTTTATATTTTGAAATAAAAATGATTTCACTAATAGCATATTAATGCCATTTTAAAAATATCAATTATATAAATGAAAATTATTGGTTGAATAAAATATCAGAGACATCAGTGTGATCAAATGACATTTTCCAAAATCATTTTTAATGGTTTTCATATTTTATGATTTTAAAATATGAAGAAATAATGATAGTCACTTTAATAGAAAGCATTAATTTTTATATGATTAAAACAATTTTTAGAAATATTTTCTATGATTCAACTATTGTTTCCTAAGACCCTTTTAGGAACTTTTATATTGTATATTTTCAACATATTAGTGAAACCACAATTTGTATCCTTTTGTTATATTTCAAACATAGAGAATTATTTAATAAATTTGGAAATGGGTTTTAGTAAAAGCAGAAAGGTTTGCCCAAATGAATATGTTGTTTTCCCAAATGAAAACATTGTTTTCTCAAAGTATCTTACTTGTTTTTAATAAACAATTTATTTCTATAGCACTATATTATTTTGTTGATTAACATAACACTTGGAAAACAAGGATCCAACTTATATCTATTTTGAGGTTATCAATAATAGTGAAACCCTTTTTAAAGACAAGAAGAAAATATTAGAGATAACAATTCTCTAGTTTTTATATATCAAAAATATTTTTCAAGATCACAATTGGGTTGAAAACATGTTGGGTGTAAGGGTTGGCTTAAGAAGAAATATTTTCTTTATGTAGAAATATTTATTTTGAAATGACTTTAGGATTTATGGAACAGAGGTATATTGGATTTTCATTTCCAAAACATTAGAACATGTATTGTTTTCTTTTGTTTCTTGCACTTTATTTGGTTTTTGATGACTTGCATAACATGAAAACAAAAAGTTTCAAAGTTTTGTGATTTTTGTGTTTTCCAAAAATCAGGGATGTTACAGCCACTCTAAAGTAAATTGCTCATGTGTTACCTTTAAAACTTTCAAAATTACTCATGTTTTGTGCTCCTGTTTTAGCTCACGAGGACGTAAATAGAGAATCTTTATCTCACTTGTTGATTGGAATTTCACACCCTGGACTAGTGGATTCATCCGCTTATCCAATTGGTAGAAGAGCTGGCAGCGGGCTGCCCAGCCCCAAATTAATAACAACAAATTCTCTTCACTATTTTTGCCCCTGGTTTATCAGTCAAAGCATAATTGTGTAAACAAAAGAGAAAGATGGATGACCTTCTACCCAAATGACATAAGCATACACCTCTCTAAAAAAAATATAGACACTCCTCCACGGTATGTGATTGTTGGCAGGCACCCGAGGATTCGGTTAGCCATGGTTTGTGTAAGATGGATGGGAGGAGTGTCAAACTTTTATACCTCTGTTTAATAAAATAGAAAGCTCTAGAACATGAGTGACCCATGCTTTGTGTTCCTATTTTTTCTCATGATGACTTAAATAGATAAAATTTATCTCACTTGTTGATTGGATTTCACACCCTGGACTAGTGGCTTCATCCGCTTATCCTAATGATAGAAGAGCTGGCAGCGGGGTGCCCAGCCCCAAATTAATACACACAAAATCTCTTCACTATTTTTGCCCCTGATTTATCAGTCAAAGCATAATTGTGTAAACAAAAGAGAAAGAGGGATGGCCTTCTATACCAGTTGCGTCCTTCATATGGGAGCCGCTCTTGTGAAATCTAGTTGGCTTGTGACATACTGTATTTTCTATTTACCGTGCGTTGACATTAGCATACATCTCTCAAAATATAGACACTCAGTGTCAAACTTTTAATACCTATGTTTAATAAAATAAAAGCTCTAGCACATGAGTGATCCCTGCTTCCCTCTGCGAAGGGCCTTTCTTTTACTTTTATGTTGAGTCTGCATCTTCTAACTTTATGCACAGTTGAGAGACCATAGTTATCATTCTGAGTTTAATGTGCATTTGTCCCAGAAACATTATTAATTGATTCATGATGTGTTATTGTTTGTTCTCTAATTATTTGTTCTAGTCTTCCTCATGAACTTTGAAGGTGTTCTGACATTTATGTTTTTCCCCACTCTTAAGGAATAACAAAATATCAGTTTGCCATGTTTTCTTTATACTTGAAACAAACATATATCTTTCGATGCATTGTTATTCATGATCTTTTATTTGTGTTACTTCTCATGATGCAAGGTGATTGCAATGCTTTAGTGTTCAAATTTTATTTATCATGCTTGTGTTGAAGTTATATGATCTCAACTTACTTATGTTTTTACATTATTGATGATCAAGCTTATGTTGGTAGCATGTCACCTCAGAAATTATGTGTTTTTATCGTTTACCTACTCGAGGACGAGTAGGAACTAAGCTTGGGGATGTTGATACGTCATAAACGTATCCTTAATTTCTGATGTTCCATGTTGTTTTCATGTTGTTCCCACATGTTTGCTATACACTTTATGTCATTTTTATTGATTTTCCGGACTAACCTATTGACAAGATGCCATAGAGGCAGTTCCCTGTTTTCTGTTGTTTTTAGTTTCAGAGAAGTTGTTCTCAAAATATTCTCGGAATTGGAAAATTCGAAGTCGAGAAGTCTTAGAATTCCCGAAGGTTCCACGGAGCCCCGAAGATGCCCGGAGGGGGGCCACAGGGGGCCACACCATAGGGCGGCGCCATGGGGTGGTGTGGGCCCCCCAGGCCTCCACCACCTTTGCCCTTTCGCCTATTTATACCCCCCGATACGTCAATCCTAAAAAGGTACCACTTCGTCCTGAGAAACACCCGAGGCCGCCGTCATCATCATCCCAAGATCGGGAGGGTTCTGGAGCTCTCCCCGGCACCCTGCCGGGAGGGGAATTCATCACTGGAGGGGTCTACACCACCATGCCCTCCTCCGAAGTGATGCGTGAGTAGTTCATCCCTGGACTACGGGTCCATAGCAGTAGCTAGATGGTTGTCTTCTCCACTTTGTACCTCATTTTTAGATCTCGTGAGCTTCCCTACATGATCGAGATCATCTTTATGTAATGCTACATGTTGTGTTTGCTGGGATCTGATGAATGTTGAATGCTATGTCTTCTGATTATCAATTTGTCATGTTATCTTCATGCTTATGTTATTTATGATCTTGCATTCTCTCCATTATTAGTAGATGCTCCGGCCAAGTAGATGCTAGTAACTCCAAGAGGGAGTATTTATGCTTGATAGTGGGTTCATGCCTCCTCTGCATCTGTGCTCGAGTGACAAAGACGTGACAAATGGAGGATGTGTTGTTGCCATTAGGGAGAAAACAACAATGTTTACTTAGTTTACATTGTTTACATGACACACTTTTCTTACTGCGATAATCTGTTGCTTGCAACTTAATACCCAATGTTTGTTCGGATGATTCGGAGGGTGGATTATTATTCATAGATGTAGTTGGATGACGGTCTATGTATTTTGTTGTAATGCCCGCATGAATCACATAGTAATATTTATGTCTTGCATATGCACTACGGCGCAACCTTCATTTTTTTCAATTGCCTAGCTGTAATTTGTTCACCACACATGTTATTTATCTTCCACAGAGAGACACCACTAGTGAACTATGGACCCGGTCCATTTTCTCATTCTGATAATTCACACACTGCTTTCATACTGTTACTACTACTTTCATACTGTTCTCCTACTGTTTCCACACCATACGTTTAACCTCTTTGTGTTCAGCAAAACCGGTGAGATTGACAACCTCACTGCTTCGTTGGGGCAAAGTGATTTGATTGTGTTGTGTAGGTTCCACATTGGTGCTGAACCGGTAGTGCGCCCTGCCATCTCAGCTGCATCAACCTTCTGAAGTTACTCCTTCCTCCTACTGGTCGATTCAACCTTGGTTTCTTTCTGAGGGAAACTTGCTGCTGCACTCTTCATACCTTCCTCTTGGGGTCTCCCAACGAACGTGTGTTCACACGCATCAACATCCACCACTAACATATCCATTATCTTGGTACCTATTGTGTGGTTTTGCAATGGCTAGGGAAGGTGACTTTACAAGTCCGAGTTTAGAGGAAGATGGCAACCCCTTCTATGTCGACAACGTAAACAACTTTTTCACTCACCGTGAGCATGTGCAATTCTGTGCCGTTGTGCGTGATGGCTTGGAAGCTATGAGCGTCGCCTACGTGAGCAAGATGCAAGATTCAATGATCAATTGGCGCGCATCAACATCAACTTAGCAAATCTTGGTAACCGCCCGCGATCATCTTCATCTTCACACCGAACAAGTAGTTCCTCAAGGTCGAACCATCCACGTGAGCAACCACATGCTCCTCACCAAGCTCGTCACCATGATCGTCATCACCAAATGCAAGATGGTGGACTTCACCGCCAAGAGCATTAACTCCCACATTCTCCACAACCTCACCGCCGCAATTGGTATGATGACAGCTCGCCCCCTTCACCACCTCCTGGACATCAACTAGTATGTGATGACACTCTTCAACAACAACATAGACGCCCGGACCTTCGTCAAAATTATCCACCACCCCTCCAAACGCTGCAAATGACTATGGTCTACATGACTTCGTGGAAGGTGCTCGCCCACATCGAAGGCCTCCAAGGCATAATGCGCGTCACCACCATAATGACCGTGAAGATCAAGACCTTCCTCAACACTGATAGGGACATAATAGAGGTCCATGAGGTCCATTCATGCTTGAGTTGGAAAGAAATATTAAGCCTCACTGATGTTTATGATAAGGTGAATTCTTTCCTCACAAATAGTGTTTGTGTTTATGAGAATGTTATACTACCTAAGCCTATGAATTTATGTATGATTAGGTTTATTAATAACACAAACATGGATGGAGAAGAGGAAGCAAGGAGCAAGAGGAGGAAGCGTGGAAAACAACAACAAGGAATAAATGTTTCAGTTCACATAATTTTCATAGCACTCCATAAAATAGCAATCACAATTGCAAATATAAGTGAAGCTCAATAAATCATGATCAAAATGAGAATCATATGTGTATATATTTTTATTGTTTAGTATCAATTCAATTGTTCTCACCGAAGATCTATGATCAAATTTATGTTTATTAATACACTCAAAGGTGGGAACATGCTTATTATTTTCATCATGAAAATTGCAACTTAATTTGCAAATATAAGTGAAGAACCATTTATTAGCACATGTATGTGACAAGTATTGTGGCAAACCAAACATATGTGAAAAATCATGCTCATATGTAGAAAGTTGTAGCTTAGTTATCCAAGGTAAAACAATGTTCAAATCAGCCACTTTATCACAAGTTATGCATATGTGATCCACCATAAAAATGTCACTCATGTTATAGTCACCAATCAAGTTAAAAGTGAAAGAAGAAACATAATTGCTAGAATTGACATATGAAATTTCAGCAACCTTTTTCATAGCACTTTGCACATTAATTGATTCATTTAACATGATGTAATCCACAATATCATTAGGTGGTATTTTAGAAAGTACTTCTTTATGTGAAATCAAAACCACATGATTAAATTTCGGAATTAGCACATTATCACATGTAGTTGGACTATCTATGCTTGTTAACTCACAAGAATCAACTAGCAATTTAGTGGGTTCACATAAATCAATACTTGAGAGGGGTAATACGAAATCAGCACCTTTATCAATAGCATCCTCCTCAGATTTATTAGGTACCAATTCAACTATCTCAAGTGGTGATGCAGGTTCTACTTGTTGTGGCTCCCTTTCTTCAAAAGTAACCTGCATATCACAAGAAACAAAACTAGGCACAATGGCATGCTCCTCCAATGGTTGTGGTGATGGTGGTGGTGGTGCAGGTTGTACTATAGGCTCCCTTTCTTCAAAAGCAACCTGCACATCACAAGACACAACACTAGGAGTAGACATAGTTACATTAGTAGAAACAGTCTCATAGGTCTTCTCAACCTCTACACATCTCATAACCAATGGTTGATGTTTAATTCTTTTAAATGTTGTAGGACTTTCATGTATTATCCAATCTCTCTTTTTATTCCAAAAGAATTGTAAATCAGGATAATGGCTATCAAAATTAACCTTATAGACAGTGCACCAAAAATCACTCAACAAAAGGTGACAACAAGTAAATGCTCTAGGAAACACATGACACCTAAGTAGTATTGTATGATCATGAATAGTTAACGGAATGAAAGTAGCATGAGTAATGGGAAGTGGAGCACCATTAGTTTCTAACATAAATGAAGTGCGAGTTGCATAAGTTGTCAACTGTAATGCTTCAACAACCTCAATACTAACAAAACTATACCACCGTGTACCCTTATCAAGAGTAATAGCAACAGTAGTACCATTGATGTCTCCGCTGAAGTGGAACAAATTTGCTGCAAGTATTCCACTAGAATCCTCCTCCCAGAACGTATCACTGCACACAGAAGAACTACAAAACTCCATTGATTAATTTGTTAGTAACAAAATAACAATGGGATGTGGTGTTCTCTCACAACTCACTCAAAAATCTAGCAAGACAATAGATTATCTTACCGTTCCAAAGTGAATAGAAATACTTACCAACAAGTAGTGGCAACTAATATGCTTTGATGTGAAGAAGAGAATACCCAGGGTGTTAACAATCACAAGACAAACAAGGTTTATGGTGGGCCTTGAAATGGATACCTAACAACACCAAAATAACAATCCTATTTGCTGTCCAATGTGATATGAAAATAACACAGGAAACACACACCAAGTATGGAGACAAATGTGGCAATGCAAATATATGGAGGAAATTTTGCAATGCACTGGAAAGACACTAGCCAAGCTCAAATAATATTCAGGCACAAGATTGCTCAATGGTGTGTCAATATAGCAATGATGAAAATGGCTCCACAAATATATCAATGTATCTCAAGGCCTTTTTGCTTTTTCTCAATTCTGTTTTTCTCTTTTCTCTTTTTCTCTTTTTTTTTCTCTTTTTTACTGGCCAAATAACAACACTAGGAGCAATACTGTCAAGTGGTAACAATGCTATGAACAATGTGACACAACTATGAGATAAAGAGCAGCCTGAAAACGAGCAAAAAATAGCTAGTCTTTGGGTTGTGTACCTAAAATTTTGCTGTAGAATGGCTGTGGCTAAGGCTAAACAAGAAACAGCACAAGAACAGACGTGTGGCCTGCAACACAGAACAAATCCACAGGAAAATAGCACGCAGGTGTTTTCTGTTTGAGACAAACGGGAGCAAAATATGTGACAGTAGCTCACCGTATAGAAGTAGTCCAAAATAGGTAACGGACACGGAAGTGATTGGCCGCTGCGGGTATAACGCTAGTAAGATAAGGCCAAGGGCGTGTGGCGCGGCCCGGAAAGCAACGCAGCGCGTGAACGGCCGCGGCCCTCGAAACGCGACGCGAACGCGCGTTGTCTGATTGGCTGCTAGCAATAACTGCGCGCGGAACAGGAGACTGGACGTGTCGGATCCCTCCCGACACGGAAACCAGCAGCGAATATAGGGCAGCAGCTCGGATGCCAACAGCAGCGAGAAAGGCGGAACGCGCGTTGGAAGGCAACGAATCGGAGGCTCCGTATGTTGGGCGGTTAGCAAAAACGGCGGCGCGGAAGTTACGCGCGTGGTCCACACGCGTTTTGCGGCCGGCAGGTGGGGTTGAGACAGCAAGCGCGTGGTTGGTGCGTGGACTTTGGCGGTTAGCGAGTTGGTGGGATCGGTGACTGCGCACGGATCGGAACGAAACCCCCCGGAACACGTTGGGACCAGCGCTCGGAAGGAAATATATGCGTGTGGTCGATGGTTGTCGCTCGAAATCCGCGCGTGGCCGGTGGTTTCCTTGGCACGGAGCTCGAAAACGCCAGGGACAGGGATTCGACCAGGAGACGCGTGCGATCTGCAGGTGGACAGCGACGAGACAGCGAAAAGAAAACGACAAGGAACACAGCGAGTCCAACGCGTGGTTTGCAACGTGCGCAGCGAATAGGACAAATATGGCAGCAGTAGACAGATATTTTTGGTGGGATTTTCTGGTATAGATCTAAACAAAAGATGAACTATATGAACCCTAAAAACAGAAAAACGGTAACGCAAATCAACAAAAAACAGCAACTAGTAGATGCAAATTGGTGTTGATCTAGGCTCTGGCACAAACTACACTATTTTTGTGGGGCAATTTTCTGGATAGGTAATAAAAACACTCAAAGTAAAGGGAAATTTGATAGCTCACCGAGGCAACCTGTAAATCTGATACCAAGATGATATGGGGTGGCCCAATCTTCTCAGTGAACTCACAGATAACTTCTGAATTGATAACTAGTGCGCCACTAAGAACTCTCCGGCTGATCCCTGATGCCAATGCAAAAGATAGCAACCCAATGGATATTCTCAACTCCACACTCTTGCACAAGTAATCCACCGACTACAAGTGGTACTGTACCGTCTTATTCCCAGTGGAACAGCAGGTATCACGTAAGGTTTGCAGATGAACTTCCAGATGAAAGGCTTACAAGCAGTTTCAATCTAGAGGTCTAGGGTTTTTGGTTTTAACGTAGTCTGATCTATTCCACACGCAGGTGGTAGCTATATATGAGGGAGGGGTGCGGCCACAAGCTCCTTGCGCAAGCAATCCCTCTCCTACTCGACTAGGACTCCTATTTCCTAACACATATGGATACAAACTGACCCCACACACAAAGGGGTGCGGCCATATTGGTATACAGACCAATTGGACTCGTTTTGGAAACTGGCAGAAAACTATTCGTGGCTTGTTTCGGTCACCACGGCTTGCACGAGTCGAATTTCTTGATGGGGCCGGATCCATTGGAAAGCCCATCAAATTCCCTATCCGTATTGTGCTCGTTTGCTGTATTTGGAGCCCGTATGAAGAATCCATGACTATTTCAAATTCGGGAATCCTGGCAGTCCGAACTGAAACATCATTTCCTTGTAGTTGTTTTCCATGCCTCCTCCTTTTGCTCCTTGCTTCCTCTTCTCCATCCATGTTTGTGTTATCAATAAACCTAATCATACATATCATAGGCTTAGGTAGTATAACGTTCTCACAAACACAAACATTATTTATTATTAGGAAAGAATTCACCTTATAATAAACATCAGTGAGACTCAATATTTCCTTCCAACTCAAGCATGAATAAACTTCATGGACCTCTATTATGTCCATATCATCCTCCCTTTCTTCAAGACAAGCCGTCCTCGGCTTGTAGTAAGCTGAAAGTGGAAGAAACAAAAAGAACAACGTGTATGCACAATACTTGAGAGGGGTAATACGAAATCAGCACCTTTATCAATAGCATCCTCCTCAGATTTATTAGGTACCAATTCAACTATCTCAAGTGGTGATGCAGGTTATACTTGTTGTGGCTCCCTTTCTTCAAAAGTAACCTGCATATCACAAGAAACAAAACTAGGCACAATGGCATGCTCCTCCAATGGTTGTGGTGATGGTGGTGGTGGTGCAGGTTGTACTATAGGCTCCCTTTCTTCAAAAGCAACCTGCACATCACAAGACACAACACTAGGAGTAGACATAGTTACATTAGTAGAAACAGCCTCATAGGTCTTCTCAACCTCTACACATCTCATAACCAATGGTTGATGTCTAATTCTTTTAAATGTTGTAGGACTTTCATGTATTATCCAATCTCTCTTTTTATTCCAAAAGAATTGTAAATCAGGATAATGGCTATCAAAATTAACCTTATAGACAGTGCACCAAAAATCACTCAACAAAAGGTGACAACAAGTAAATGCTCTAGGAAACACATGACACCTAAGTAGTATTGTATGATCATGAATAGTTAACGGAATGAAAGTAGCATGAGTAATGGGAAGTGGAGCACCATTAGTTTCTAACATAAATAAAGTGCGAGTTGCATAAGTTGTCAACTGTAATGCTTCAACAACCTCAATACTAACAAAACTATACCACCATGTACCCATATCATCTCAGTGAACTCACAGATAACTTCTGAATTGATAACTAGTGTGCCACTAAGAACTCTCCGGCTGATCCTGATGCCAATGCAAAAGATAGCAACCCAATGGATATTCTTAACTCCACACTCTTGCACAAGTAATCCACCGACTACAAGTGGTCCTGTACCGTCTTATTCCCAGTGGAACAGCAGGTAACACGTAAAGTTTGCAGATGAAATTCCAGATGAAAGGCTAACAAGCAGTTTCAACTAGAGGTCTAGGGGTTTTTGGTTTTAACGTAGTCTGACCTATTCCACACGCAGGTGGTAGCTATATATGAGGGAGGGGTGCGGCCACAAGCTCCTTGCGCAAGCAATCCCTCTCCTACTCGACTAGGACTCCTATTTCCTAACACATATGGATACAAACCGACCCCACACACAAAGGGGTGCGGCCATATTGGTATACAGACCAATTGGACTCGTTTTGGAAACTGACAGAAATCTATTCGTGGCTTGTTTCGGTCACCACGGCTTGCACGAGTCGAATTTCTTGATGGGGCCGGATCCATTGGAAACCCATCAAATTCCCTATCCGTAGAGTGCTTATTTGCTGTATTTGGAGCCCGTATGAAGAATCCATGACTATTTCAAATTCGGGACTCCTGGCAGTCCGAACTGAAACATTTATTCCTTGTTGTTGTTTTCCACGCTTCCTCCTCTTGCTCCTTGCTTCCTCTTCTCCATCCATGTTTGTGTTATTAATAAACCTAATCATACATAAATTCATAGTCTTAGGTAGTATAACATTCTCATAAACACAAACACTATTTGTGAGGAAAGAATTCACCTTATCATAAACATCAGTGAGGCTTAATATTTCTTTCCAACTCAAGCATGAATGGACCTCATGGACCTCTATTATGTCCCTATCATCCTCCCTTTCTTCAAGACAAGCCGTCCTCGGCTTGTAGTAAGCTGAAAGTGGGAGAAACAAAAAGAACAACGCGTATGCACAATACAAATATCTATAATGAGGTGCATTAGTTGTTATCATATCATAAAATTGTGCCCAAGACATGTGACCACGAATTTTGTTTAAAAACATCACATAACTGTCATAGCACTCCATAAAATAGCAATCACAATTGCAAATATAAGTGAAGCTCAATAAATCATGATCAAAATGAGAATCATATGTGTATATATTTTTATTGTTTAGTATCAATTCAAGTGTTCTCAAAGAAGATCTATGATCAAATTTATGTTTATTAATGCACTCAAAGGTGGAAACATGCTTATTATTTTCATCATGAAAATTGCAACTTAATTTGCAAATATAAGTGAAGAACAATTTATTAGCACATGTATGTGACAAGTATTGTGGCAAACCAAACATATGTGTAATCATGCTCATATGTAGGAAGTTGTAGCTTATTTACCCAAGGTAAAACAATATTCAATTCGGCCACTTTATCACAAGTTATGCATATATGATCCACCATAAAAATTTCACTCATGTTATAGTCACCAATCAAGTTAAAAGTGAAAGAAGAAACATAATTGCTAGAATTGACATATGAAATTTCAGCAACCTTTTTCATAGCACTTTGCACATTAATTGATTCATTTAACATGATGTAATCCACAATATCATTAGGTGGTATTTTAGCAAGTACTTCTTTATGTGAAATCAAAACCACATGATTAAATTTCGAATTTAGCACATTATCACATGTAGATGGACTATCTATGCTTGTTAACTCACAAGAATCAACTAGCAAT
Organism: Alopecurus myosuroides; assembly: GCA_028641055.1. Lineage (NCBI taxonomy): Eukaryota > Viridiplantae > Streptophyta > Magnoliopsida > Poales > Poaceae > Alopecurus > Alopecurus myosuroides. The sequence continues at coordinate 195,065,038 of CM054060.1, read as the reverse complement.
TTAGTGGGTTCACATAAATCAATACTTGAGAGGGGTAATACGAAATCAGCACCTTTATCAATAGCATCCTCCTCACAATAATTAGGTACCAATTCAAGTATCTCAAGTGGTGATGCAGGTTCTACTTGTTGTAGCTCCCTTTCTTCAAAAGTAACCTGCATATCACAAGAAACAAAACTAGGCACAATGGCATGCTCCTCCAATGGTTGTGGTGGTGGTGGTTGTGGTGCAGGTTGTACTATAGGCTCCCTTTCTTCAAAAGCAACCTGCACATCACAAGTAACAAAACTAGGGTAGACATTGTTACATTAGTAGACACCACCTCACATATCTTCTCAATTTCAGATCCCATGACTTGAGGATAACATAATGGTTGTTTTCTAACTTCCATACAATGTTCAAGTGAAACATGGTTTCTAGCAAAAACAAACTGAAATTTGACAATACATGATTTACCCAACAAAAGATGACAACTAGTAAATGCTCTAGGAATCACATTACAATAAATTTGCTTTGTATGACCACAAATGGTTAATGGAACAAAAGTACGTTGAGTAATTGGAATTTTATCATCATTAGTAATTAACATGTATGGATTTGCTGAAAAAGTTTCCAATTGCAATTGTTCAACCACATCAAAACTAACAAAGTTATATTGAGTATCCTCATCAAGAGTAATAGCAACAGGGCAACCTTCGATGTCTAAAATCAAGTGGAACAAATTTGTTGCAGGCATTCCACTAGAATCCTCCTCCCAGAAAGCATCACTGCACATAGAAAAACTACGAAGCTCCATTGATTAATTTGTTGGTAACAAAATAACAATGGGATGTGATGATAGGGACATAATAGAGGTCCATGAGTTCCATTCATGCTTGAGTTGGAAAGAAATATTAAGCCTCACTGATGTTTATGATAAGGTGAATTCTTTCCTCACAAATAGTGTTTGTGTTTATGAGAATGTTATACTACCTAAGCCTATGAATTTATGTATGATTAGGTTTATTAATAACACAAACATGGATGGAGAAGAGGAAGCAAGGAGCAAGAGGAGGAAGCGTGGAAAACAACAACAAGGAATAAATGTTTCAGTTCGGACTGCCAGGAGTCCCGAATTTGAAATAGTCATGGATTCTTCATACGGGCTCCAAATACAGCAAATAAGCACTCTACGGATAGGGAATTGGATGGGATTTCCAATGGATCCGGCCCCATCAAGAAATTCGACTCGTGCAAGCCGTGGTGACCGAAACAAGCCACGAATAGATTTCTGTCAGTTTCCAAAACGAGTCCAATTGGTCTGTATACCAATATGGCCGCACCCCTTTGTGTGTGGGGTCGGTTTGTATCCATATGTGTTAGGAAATAGGAGTCCTAGTCGAGTAGGAGAGGGATTGCTTGCGCAAGGAGCTTGTGGCCGCACCCCTCCCTCATATATAGCTACCACCTGCGTGTGGAATAGGTCAGACTACGTTAAAACCAAAAACCCCTAGACCTCTAGTTGAAACTGCTTATTAGCCTTTCATCTGGAAGTTCATCTGCAAACTTTACGTGTTACCTGCTGTTCCACTGGTAATAAGACGGTACAGGACCACTTGTAGTCGGTGGATTACTTGTGCAAGAGTGTGGAGTTAAGAATATCCATTGGGTTGCTATCTTTTGCATTGGCATCAGGGATCAGCCGGAGAGTTCTTAGTGGCGCACTAGTTATCAATTCAGAAGTTATCTGTGAGTTCACTGAGAAGATTGGGCCACCCCTTATCAAACACCGTAATCATGAGCAAGACCGTTCTCCACACCGTCACCATGAACAATACCATCCTCAACACCGTCACCGTGAACAAGACCATCCTCCAAAGTCAACCGAAGAGCTCCAAATGCAACAACAAAGCCTCCTCAACTCTTTAAGAAACAAGTGCCTACCACCAACACAAGTGATCCACAAGTCAAGTCTAGCTCCATAACTTGCTTCAAATGTGGTGGTAACGGACACAAATCCTTTGAATGCTCCAATAAGATGATCATGATTGTCAACCAAGATGGTGAACGTGACTCCATGAGTGAAGATGAGTACTATGCTATGCACCAAATCACTGTCAACCCCTTGGATGAAGAACAACTTGATGACGAAAGCGTCTATTGTTATGTGAACAAGAGCGCATCCTTGGTGGTTACACGAGTGCTAACAACATCCCCTCAAGAAGAGCAAGATCAACGTTGCAACCTCTTCCAAACAAGAGCCGGAATCAATGGGAAGTCCATCAAGGTCATCATCAATGGTGGAAGTTTCCATAACCTTGCTAGCAAAGAGCTTTGTGACAAGTTGCAATTGACATACAAGAAACACCCTCATCCCTACCATGTGCAATGGCTTAGTGACTCCGGAACCTTCAAGATACAACAAATGGTCAATGTCTCCTTTAAGATTGGTCCATATGAATACACCGTCGAGTGTGATATGGTTCCAATGACTGTGTGCCATCTTCTACTTGGAAGACCTTGGTAATATGATAAGGGTGCAATGCATGATGGACGCACCAATCAATACTCCTTCAAGTGGAACAACAAGAATTTCATGCTCCGTCCTATGTCTCCAAGCCAAATAATCACCGATAATGCAAAGAAGCTTGCCCGCACCCAACAAAAGAACAATTCTAGTGAGATGAGTGGTGAGAGAGCGATCCACCAAAAAGAGAGTGAGAGCCACGAGCCAAATATGAGTGTTCCCAAAGGCTTAGGCTTACTTGCCACAAAACGTGAGATGCGAGAGCTTCAAGAAAACCCATCCATACTTCACTTTGTCCTCGTGTGAAAAGAAGAAGCACTTGAAACTAACGACATTACAAGCTTTCCTCCGTCTTTGTTGCATATATTGCAGGAATTTGAGGACGTGTTTCCCGAAGAACTACCATCGGGTCTACCTCCTCTACGAGGCATCGAGCACCCGCATTGATCTCATCCCGGGTGTTCCACTTCCAAACCGTGCTTCTTATCACACCAACCCCGAGGAGACTAAGGATATCGAGCGGCAAATCCAAGAACTTGAGCCTACCGGTTGCTACGCTACGGGGAGCCCACTCAAAGGCTCATCCGGGTCCAAGAAGCCATAGTCGATTTCTTGAAGCAAAAGACAAGAACTCCTATTTGTAGTCTACTAGGACTCGTGTAAACCCCTCCTGGATGCATATATAAAGCCAGGAGGGAAGAGATAAAGGGGGGAGACAAGCCACAACTAGACGCAATCATAGACTAGACAAAACACGGGACTTCCCGTACACACCATCACGGCATCGCCATTGTAACAACTCGACTATCTCGCCATAATACAGACCAGACAAGCAGGAGTAAGGGTTTTACCTCTACGTGAGCCCCAAACCTGGGTAAACCGTTCCCCTGTTAGCCGTCGAGATCACCAACGCGTACATCGTTACTCTACTCGAAACCCTACCGGCTCACCCGAGAGATTTGTTGATATGAGTCATCTACAATTGGCGCCGTCTGTGAGAACGACACCCGCTGGATCTACGGTCTCACGGGCCTCATCTACATCAAATTTTGGGTCCTTCAACTTCATCGATCACTCGCCGGCATCGCGCACGGCCTTCATCATCTACATCTACATCGTTCTTCACGTGCAGGCTATAGGACACCAGCAACGACATATCGCGGACGCCATCAACAGCGACTCGGAACTCATCTGGACAATTCCTTCGGTGGAAATATGGGAAATCAAATTATCTATCAGCTCCAAAAAGAATCAGCAAATTCCGACGGTTAGATCTCCGTGGATGACCCAAACACTGAAGCCATGTCAGAATTTGACGGAACTCCGCGCGACTTTGGGAAAACAATTCTCACGGTCGACTCGGACATCAATTGGAAGACCACACCGTTAAAAAGATGCGGAATATAATCCTGCACCACTACGTATTTTTTGAGCCAATTCCAACGGTTAGATCTCCGTCAGCGGCTCACGCACTACGACACGTTTTAGATATCCACGAGTTCACGAATTCAAATCGCGGATCCAGATCCTATTTCGTCAATTTGCAAGTCGACACAAAGGCCAAGCAACATCAACAAAATATGGCGACTCGCCATACTAGTGTCCGGTGGCTCGACATCAACATTGCGCTCCATGTACACACAACAAACATCGCGACTCCATCGCGTCGACTCCGTCCGCCGCGTCGAGCCCTTCCGACAAACATCACGACTCCGCCGCGTCAAGTTCTTCCGGCAAACATCGCGAGTCCGCCGCGTCGACTCGGTCCACCGCGTCGAGTCTTTTCGGTAAACATTGGGACTCCGCCGCGTCGACTCGGTCCGCCGTGTCGAGTCCTTCCGAAAAACATCGCGACTCCGCCCCGTCGAGTCCTTCCGGAAAACATCGTGACTCCGCCGCGTCGACTCGGTATGCCGCGTCGAGTCCTTCCGGTAAACATCGGGACTCCGCGGCGTCGAGTCCTTCCGGAAAACATCATGACTCCGCCGCGTCGAGTCCTTCTGCAAAACATCGCGACTCCGCCGCGTCGAGTCCTTTCGGCCAAATACCGCGGCGACTACTTCTGCTAGACGACTCGGGAGCCTTCCTTCACCGTTGCCACACTCGTTGCTCGGGGGCTGTGCCGAAAAGTAAACGCACTTGATAATTCGCTGCAGACTCACTCGACATTTGGGGGCTGAGGCGCGAAACAGCCGAACTCGACACACGAGTCCGGTGTCTTGTCGACTCCGTCACTCGATTCCGCCTAGTCGACTACGCCCACGGCAGGTCTACGGCAGCGTCACACAAAGATAAGTTCCTCTCATACAAGTCGACAAATTTACTTCTTCATGTTTATAATCTGCTGTGAAGCTACACCTGACACTCGGGGGCTGCGCCCCATAAACTACACGTATACTTGACACCCGTCATGCTGCGCGTTATACTACCGCATTTACACGCTACAACCCTAGTAGCTGATACTGCCTGACGTCGACACTTGGCTCCGACACGGTTTGCAGTAGCAACTGACAGGTCGGCAAGGAGCAGAGACAATGGCAGTAAGGCTAACTAAAAGGCACATCGTACGATGCAAAAGTGTCGCGTAGGGTCAAATCATTGCCTACCAACATGCCATACTCGACTCTGCGAGTTGATAGATTGTTGGTTCACAACCAAGATTAACCCGAGCAACAGTTTGTTCCGTACATTTTGCTAGACACAACACTGTTGTTACATTATTTAACCACATCCGTTTATATGGATGAAACTGCAACGCAGGAACCGCAACATCGGCTGCACCTTTGGGAGTCGATAAGTTTCAGCTCATGTGAGTCGACACATGTCGTCCACTCGGAGTCGACACATATCGTCCACTCGGAGTCGACAATCGACACATATCCTTCGCTCGGAGTCGACACATATCCTCCTCTAGAGTCGACGCACTTCCTCCTCCGCGAGCCAACAGAAGACAAGCACACGGGGTTAGCTTCAGAACAACCTGAGTCTATGCCCGACTCTGCGAGTCGAACCTAGCCTCGGGGGCTACTCCCATCGGGAGCACTGCCGTGCACCCGATAAATCGAAGAAGCGACGTTAGAAGATCTTTGAATCTATGCCCGATTACAAATAATCGCAATAGACTCGGGGCCTACTCCCATAGAGAGCGTTGGTCGCGCACCCAATGAGCACTGGTTGCACAACCGACAAGCGCTGCGCACGCACTCGACGTACTATCGAGTCGGAAGCATCTGACACACTGGCTGCGTACCTGAGGAGCTCTGTCAGATTTCTTCGTCCATGTCCTTATTTTGGTTGTATAAACCACGTATTAACTCGGATGAAGAAAAGAAAAACAATAAACTTGTCCGCCTCGACGAGACACATACGACAACGCGAGCCAATTCACGAAATAAGAATGTCTTGAAGACTTTTTGGGTCCATCTTCTTGTGTGGACTCGGTGGCTGAGCGTCCGCGTTGACTACACGACTTCCACGTCGTCGTGCGACTTCGCCACTCCGCCCGCCGTGTCGAGTACATCTCCATCGTGTCGACTCCACCACCCCCTCGTCAACTACACGACCTCCTCGTCGACTCTGTCTGGCGTGTCGAATACATCTCCACCTCGTCAATGTCGTGTCGTGACTCTGATGTACAAACACATCGCGCATCATTCTCAAATCCCGGGTTGTACAGCCATCGCGTCACGCCTAGATGCCACATTCTACGAATGCGATGGTAAGACCCAAGGATCCGTCTTTTGGGCCCGGAATCGCAGTCATGTTGCGTCCTCTATTCATTTTTCCATGCTAGCAGCATGATGAAAAATCCTGGAATACGCGCTAGGTACCCTCTTAAAGGTTAAGATCGACTCGATAAGACCTCCACGGCCCGATTCGCAACGACCACCTCCGGATTCGAGCCGGGGGACTCGAATTTGTGTAGGTCAGTACTGTTTCTGCCCGAGTGCAATTAATTGGTCTCGATCCGTCGAGTGAACCAAGCGGCGGAGCCACGTCCCTTTACAAATTGCTAAAAACAACATACATCCTCATGACAGGATTACGTCCTCACAATAGGATCCATACATCCCCACAAGAAGATACATACATCCTTAACCTCTGTGAACTTCCGAGTCATAGGCCCTCAAACATCAAACGTCATCAACTCTCAGAGAAGCTTCGAGTCCTCCACGACTTATCGGGTCCTTCGGATTCAACAACTTATCGACTGCTAAAGACTCGACAACTTATCAACTACTCTTCAGAATCGAACCTTGTCCTTGAGTCTCTACCCGACTCAAACGAGTTGACTAGACACTCGGGGGCTAGTGACGTGGGGACACTCACCACATCCCTTACTTGAGCCCACCGGCTACTACGCTACGGGGAGCCCACTCGAAGGCCCATCCGAATCCAAGAAGCCATAGTCGATTTCTTGAAACACAAGACAAGAACTCCAATTCGTAGTCTACTAGGACCCATGTAAACCCCTACTGGATGCATATATAAAGCCAGGAGGGAGGAGAGAAAAGGGGGAGAGACAAGACACAACTAGACGCAATCATAGACTAGACAATACATGGGACATCCCGTACACACCATCACGGCATTGCCATTGTAACAGCTCGACTATCTCGCCATAATATAGATCAGACAAACAGGAGTAAGGATTTTAGCTCTATGAGGGCCCCGAACCGAGGTAATCCGTGCCCCCTGTTAGCCGTCGAGATCATCAGCGCGTACATCGTTCCTCTACTCGAAACCGTACCGGCTCACCCGAGGGATTTGTTGATATGAGTCATCGACAGTTATCCTTGTCCCAAAAGAAGATGATACTTCTCGTATGTGCATGGATTGTCGTCCTATAAATGTTATCACCGTTAGATATAGACTCGATGATATGTTTGATGAGTTGAGTGGTGCTACAATGTTTTCCAAAATTGACCTTAAAAGTGGATATTACCAAATTCACATGATCATAGGTGATGAATGGAAAACTGCTTTCAAAACAAAACTTGGTCTCTATGAATGGCTTGTCATGCCCTTTGGTCTTTTGAATGCTCCTTCCACGTTTATTCGTCTTATGAATGAAGTTTTGAGATCTTTCATTGGCTAATTTGTCGTGGTCTATTTTGACGACATTCCTATCTATAGCAAATCTTTGGAGAATCACCTTGAACATATTGCTCAGGTCTTGTTGGCTCTTTGCAAAGAGAAACTTTTTGCAAATCTTTCCAAGCGCAACTTTTGTACCGACAAGCTTGTTTTCTTGGGTTTTGTGATTTCCTCCAATGGTATTGAAGTTGATGAGAATAAAGTTGAGGCGATTATAACTTGGCCGAACCCCACTTCTGTGGGTGAGATAAGACGTTTTCATGGTCTTGCCGGTTTCTATCGCCGTTTTGTGAAGGATTTTTCAACCATTGCTTGCCCTTTAAATGAGCTTAGGAAAAAGAATGTACCATTTGTTTGGGGAAATTCTCAACAAAAACTTTCGATACTCTCAAGAAATGTTTGACCCAACCACCTTTGCTTATTTTACCGGATTTTGAGAAAACTTTTGAAATTGAATGTGATGCTAGTGGAATTGGTATTAGTGGCGTTCTTATGCAAAATGGACGTCCTGTAGCTTATCATAGTGAGAAACTTGATGGTGATGGATTGAACTACCCCATCTATGACAAAGAACTATTTGCATTGGTTAGATTTTTGGAAGTTTGGAAACACTATCTTTGGCCTAAAGAGTTTGATATTCACTCCGATCATGAATCATTGAAATATTTGAAGAGTCAAGCTAACTTGAACAAAATACATGCTAAATGGGTAGAATTCATAGAATCTTTCCCTTATGTCATTAGGTACAAGAAAGGTAAAGAAAATGTTGTAGCAGATGCTTTATCTCATAAAGAATGTCTTCTTACACAACTTGAAATCAATGTGATTGGTTTGGATGAGATCAAAGCCTTATACCCTTCCAATGCTTTCCTTGGACCCATTTTTGCAAAATGCTTGCCCAATCAAGGTTTTGAATATTTCTACTTGCATAAAGGTTTCTTGTTTAATGCTAACAAACTATGCATTCCCGAGTCCTCTGTTCGTTTATTGTTATTGATGGAATCACATGAAGGAGGCCTCATGGTACACTTTGGCCGAGACAAGACCTATGCCATGCTCTCCAACAACTAATATTGGCATAAGATGAGGCACCAAGTTGAAATACTTGTCACAAGATGTCCAGCATGTCTCCGAACTAAGTCTACTTCCAACTCTCATGGTCTTTATATGCCATTGCCTACACCACAACTCCCTTGGAGTGATATTAGCATGGATTTTATGGCAGGACTACCACACACCAAAACAAACATGGACTCTATCTTTCTAGTTGTTGATCGCTTTTCTAAGATGGCTCATTTCATTCCATGCAATAGAACGGACGATGCTTCACATGTCGCAACATTTTTTTCAGGGAAATTGTTCGTTTAATGGAGTGCCCAAGACAATTGTGTAGGATCGAGATGTCAAGTTCACCTCGTAATTTTGGAAGACATTGATGGCCAATCTAGGAGTGAAGCTCCTCTTCTCCACCGCATACCACCCGCAAACTGATGTGCAAACCGAAGTGGTGAACAACACACTCTCTATACTCCTTCGCACTTTGATCAAGCCCAACCTCAGGAATTGGGAAGAATGCATCCCACATGCCGAGTTCACCTACAATTGAGCACTTCATCAAGTTACAAAGAGAAGCCCCTTCGAGATCGTCTACGGCCTTAATCCTAACATCGCGCTTGACATCTTACCACTACCTCTCTGTGAGCAAGTTAACATGAACTTCGACAAGCGCATCAACTACATCAAGAAACTTCATGAGAACACAAGAGCTACACTTGAGAAGCACTACACAGACCATGCCATCAAGATGAAAAAGAACAAGAAGCCCATGTTGTTTCAATAAGGTGACCTCGTTTGGCTACACCTCCGCAAAGACCGCTTTCCCCAAGAGCGCAACTCCAAGCTCAAGCCACGAGGTGACGGTTGATACGTCCATTTTGCATCACTATGTTATATTGTTATTTTCTGTTATTCATCGATATATTTCATGTTATGATGCATCACTTATGTTATTTTATCTTATTTTGCATGTTTTATAATTTTTGGAGAATAAACACCGGGACCAGAAATCTGATCGAAAAAGCACCGTTGAGATACCCTATTTCAGAAGATCAGAAGAAGAGGGGGGGATAATGGAGGAGTCTTAGAAGTTCCGAGGAGGAAGTCAGTCAGAAGGGCACCCGGAGGGGGCCACCCTGGGGCCCACACCACCAGGCGGCGTGCCCCCCTCTGGCCGTGCCTGGGGGTGGTCTAGTCCCCCTGGCCCACTCCTGGGTGCCCCCTTTTGCGTACTTGACTCCCAGGGAACCCTAAGCCCTAGAACATCATCGAAGAACTATTCCGCCACCGCCTCGAGGCGGAAAACAACAAAGAGAGAAAATCTCTCCGGTAGGGAGAAATCTGCCGGGGAAATTCCTCCCCGCAGAGGGGGAATCATCGCCATCGTGACCATCATCGCTCCGTGCATCATGAAGATTGTCATCGTGATCATAATCACCACCAACACCATCACCCTCATCATCCATCATCATCCCGCTGTAACAATTAGGGGTATCTATCGTTGTTTTACATTAGATCTCTCCCCGATGTCGATTACTTGGTAGTAGTTGATCCTTGTGAGATTTATCGGTGTTTACACTTTATGACTGACTGTTATTATCCAGTATATCACCTCTGATTATGATCCATATGATGTCTTGTGAGTAGTTCATTTAGTTCTTGAGGACATGGGAGAAGTCATGATGTTAGTAGTTAAATTATGTTGAAGTAATGTCTCGTGGTTCGGTATTTAAGTTGTGGTGCTATTCTTCTAGTGGTGTCATGTGAACGTCGACTACATGATACTTCAACTTTTTGGGCCTAGGAGGATGCATTGTGTATTTGGCTACTAATTGTGGGGTTGCCGAAGTGACAGAAACCTAAACCCCCGTTAGGAAACCATTGGACGAGGGAGTGTAGGATCCCGGAGTTTTAAGGTTGTGGTTAGATTTATCTTAATTACTTTCTTGTATTTGCGGATGCTTACGAGTGGTATAATCACAAGTAGGCATTAGTAACAAATAAATATTAATCAACCGTAATGAAGCGAAAGCACTTGATGAAATTCCCATGTGTCCTCGAGAACGTTTGGTAATCATAAGTAGAACAACCGACTTATCCTTTGCTCTCAAAAGGATTGGGCCATTTGCTGCAATTATATTTACTGTCTTTTATTTACTCACACTTTATTTATCTGCTACTACCTCCGATCCGAAATAATTGATGCTAGTTAACCAAAGGTGTAGGCAAGGTATAGGCAAAGTCTCCGACAATTAAATCGGATCGAAGGGAGTATATGATAAGGGGTGGCCCAATCTTCTCAGTGAACTCACAGATAACTTCTGAATTGATAACTAGTGCGCCACTAAGAACTCTCCGGCTGATCCCTGATGCCAATGCAAAAGATAGCAACCCAATGGATATTCTCAACTCCACACTCTTGCACAAGTAATCCACCGACTACAAGTGGTTCTGTACCGTCTTATTCCCAGTGGAACAGCAGGTATCACGTAAAGTTTGCAGATGAACTTCCAGATGAAAGGCTTACAAGCAGTTTCAATCTAGAGGTCTAGGGTTTTTGGTTTTAACGTAGTCTACCCTCTCCTATGCGCCCCAAGGGGTATATAAGAGGGGGGGTGCGGCCACAAGGCTCCCCTTGCGCAAGCACCTAACCTAATTGGACTAGGACTCCTACTAGGACACAAAAATAGATACAAACCGACCCCCACACAAGGGGTGCGGCCAAATTGGTATACAAACCAATCCTAATTGAACTAGGTCTTGTATATGGCGCATTGATGCTCCTTGTGGGCGCCCTCCTCTTGCCTTGTTCATGTATGAGTGTGGAATAACATAATTGACATTGTTTTCCACACTTGGTGCATTTGATCTTGTGGAGGCACCATCCCCTTATCATGATAACAATTGTTATTTGTTGTTTTCACCATGCTAGCACTTGTTTTCCATCTCCTCTTGAAGTCCATGCTCATCCTTGTGTAGCTCCTCTCCATGATCTCCATTCATGTTTGTGTTATCAACAAACCTAAGAATACATAAATGCAAAGATTTAGGTAGTATAAAGCTCTCACAATTATCAACATTATATTCAAGTAGGAGTGAATTCACCTGTTGTTGTAATAGCTTGGTTCTTGATCTTGTCATTGGACCAATTCTAACTTCATTAGCTTTGATAGGAGGATCTTCATGTTCAACAATAGGTGGAAAGCTAGGGATGTCCTCATCATCCTCCCCCTCTTGAAAAGGCATCGACCTCGATGCTAAATCATCTCCATGGTAAGGTGTCAAATCAGCCACATTAAAAGAATTACTAACACCAAACTCATCAATTGGGAGGTCAATCTTGTATGCATTATCATTGATCCTTGAAATAACTTTGTAAGGACCTGCTCCTCTAGGCATCAATTTGGACTTTCTCAATGTTGGAAATCTATCTTTTCTGAAGTGTACCCAAACCATATCTCCTGGCCGAAATATAAGTTCCTTCCTCTTCTTGTTTACACTTTCAGCCACATGTTTTCCTTTCTTCTCAATTGCTTATTTTGTTTTCTCATGAATCTTCACAAAATCAGCCCTCTTTGATGCCTCCATATTAACTCTCTCATGTAATGGAAGTGGTAATAAATCAAGAGGTGTAATAGGCTTGAAACCATACACCACCTCAAAAGGACATAATTGAGTAGTTGAATGCACAGCTCTATTGTAAGCAAATTCCACATGAGGCAAACACTCCTCCCACTCCTTCAAATTCTTCTTGATCATACCTCTCAGCAATGTGGACAATGTTCTATTAACCACCTCGGTTTGTCCATCAGTTTGGGGGTGGCAAGTAGTAGAAAATAATAGCTTGGTGCCAAGCTTACCCCAAAGTGTCTTCCAAAAATAACTCATGAACTTGACATCTCTATCTGAAACTATAGTCCTTGGAACTCCATGCAATCTCACAATCTCTCTAAAGAACAAATTGGCAATGTGAGAAGCATCATCACTCTTGTGGCATGGAATAAAATGAGCCATCTTTGAAAATCTATCCACAACCACAAAGATAGAATCATGTCCTCTTTTTGTTCTTGGCAATCCCAACACAAAATCCATGCTAATATCTTCCCATGGTGTACTTGGTGATGGCAATGGTGTATATAATCCATGGGGCTTCAATTTTGATTTGGATTTGTTGCAAGTAATACATCTTTGCACCAATCTATACACATCTCTTCTCATATGTGCCCAATAGAAATTTTCTGCCAACATCAACAATGTTTTTTCTCTTCCAAAGTGTCCCATCAATCCTCCACTATGAGATTACTGGATAAAAAATAAACGCAAAGAACACTCGGGAATACACAATTTGTTAGCTCTAAACAAGTACCCATCATGTATATGAAATTTTTCCCATGCTTTATTGTTAACACATTTATTAAATGGCATGGAAAATTCATTATCTTCATCATATAAATCTCTAATACCCTCCAAACCCGAAACCTTGATTTCTAAATTTGAGAGTAACATATTTTTCCTTGACAAAGCATCAGCAACTACATTATCCAATCCCTTTTTATGTTTTATAATGTATGGAAAAGATTCAATGAATTCAACCCACTTAGCATGTCTCTTATTCAAATTATTTTGGCACTTTAGAAATTTCAATGCTTCATGATCACTATGAATAATAAATTCTTTAGGCCACAAATAATGTTTCCACACTTCTAAAACTCTCACAAGAGCATATAATTCTTTATCATAAACAGAATAATTCAATTGTGCACCATTTAATTTTTCAGAAAAATAGGCAATAGGTTTCTTTTCTTGCATGAGCACACCTCCAATACCTATGCCACTAGCATCACATTCAATCTCAAATTGTTTATCAAAATTTGGAAGCATAAGCAATGGGGCCGAAATCAATTTTTGTTTCAAAGTATCAAAAGCAATGTCTTGTGAAACACCCCATTCAAAATTAACACCCTTTTTAGTTAGATCATTTAAAGGGGCAGCAATTGTACTAAAATTAGGCACAAATCTTCTATAGAAACTAGCAAGCCCATTAAAACTTCTAACTTGACTCACATTAGTGGGAATTGGCCAATTTCGAATAGCTTCAATTTTAGTTTGATCAACCTCAATTCCATGCTTAGAAACAACATAACCAAGAAATATAACCTTATCTTTGCAAAAAGTGCACTTCTCAAGATTACCATACAATTTATTAGTTCTTAGCACTTGCAAAACTTGTCTAATATGATCCATGTGGTCATGTTCATTGTGGCTATATATAAGAATATCATCAAAATAAACTACCACAAATCTACCAATAAAGTCTCTCAAAATATGGTTCATTAATCTCATGAAAGTACTAGGTGCATTAGTTAAACCAAAGGGCATTACTAACCACTCATATAAACCAAATTTTGTTTTAAAAGCAGTTTTCCATTCATCTCCCTCTTTCATTCTTATTTGATGGTATCCACTACGCAAATCAATTTTTGAGAAAAGAGTAGCACCACTTAATTCATCTAACATGTCATCTAAACGTGGTATAGGATGACGATAACGAATAGTGATGTTATTAATTGCTCTACAATCTACACACATGCGCCAAGTACCATCTTTCTTAGGAACTAAAATAACGGGAACGGCACAAGGAGAAAGACTAACCCGAATATAACCTTTGTCCAATAGTTCTTGTACTTGCTTTTGGATCTCCTTTGTTTCTTGTGGATTGGTTCTATAAGGGGCTCGGTTTGGAAGAGATGCTCCCGGGATCAAATCAATTTGATGTTCAATTCCTCTCAATGGTGGCAATCCCGAGGGCACATCTTGTGGAAAAACATCCTCAAAGTCCTGCAAAACATTAGAAACACCAAGAGGAATAGGGGTCATGTCATTAGAAACCAAAATCTCTCCCTTGTGAATAAGCACAATAGGGACTAGTGTAGGATCATCCTTAAATTCCCTCAAATCCTCTTTAGTGGCTAACATGCATAATAGGTTCTCTCTCTTTTTACCACTCGAATTGGGTTTACTATCACTCCCCATGGCTTGTATTTGTGGTGTTCCCTCATCCCTCTCTCTTTCTTTTTCCACTTTCCTCTCAATTTTGGATTGGGACTCTTGTAGAATTTGTTGTGGAGTCATAGGCCTTAAAATAATAGTCTTCCCATGATGATATAGCTCATAAGTATTTGCTCTTCCTTCATGCTTCACACTTCTATCAAATTGCCAAGGTCTTCCCAATAATAAGTGGCAAACTGTCATGGGCACCACATCAAACTCAATAATATCTTTGTAAGGTCCAATTTGGAACTCCACTCTCACCATAAAAGAAACCTTCATTTGTCCAGTGCTACTCAACCATTGGATATGATAAGGAGAAGGATGTGGTATATATTTCAAGTTGAGCTTTGCACATAGATCTTTGCTAGCCAAATTTCTGCAACTTCCTCCATCAATAATGACTTTGCAAGCCATGTTATGACCAATAATAGCTTTGGTTTGAAACAAATTGCACCTTTGATGTTCAGGAGTAGGCACCACACTCAAGGAATTTTGGGTGCAAACAATAGATGGCATAGTAGTAGCATAAGCATCCAAAGGAGAATCACTCAAATAGCCATCATCATCATCATCAATATCATTAGGATCAACATCATCACCTGTCTCATACTCATTGTTCTCATTGATCACCATCACTTTTGTATTTGGACAATCCCTCTTAAAGTGCCCTTTTCCTCCACATGTGTGACATGAAATATCTCTTGTTCTTGATGTAGAAGCACTTGAACCCGTGGTACTCACACTTGGTTGTGATGGTTTCTTTGCAATTCAAGAACTAGGCTCGGGTTTAGAAGAAGAAGCACCTCGAAAACTTGAAGATGGTGGTGGTGGAGGAGGTGCACTAGGCATAGAAGATGATCTCATAGGAAATCTAGCCCTTGTTCTATTAGTAATTTTTGCCTCCTCAAGGATATGTGCTTCGGCCTCCCTTGCATGGTGTAATAGCTCATGGATATTTTGGTATTGGTGATGCCTCACAATGCCTTTGATTTTGTAGTTCAAACCCGAAAGGAATCTTTGCATTGTTTGCTCCAATTGTTCTCTCACACGTGCCCTTTGCATAATTAGCTCCATCTCCTGATAATAAGCATCAACACTCATAGTTCCTTGCCTCAATTGTTGCAATTGATCAAATTGTTGCCTTATGTAATTTGGTGGAACAAATCTATCTCTCATGATCCCCTTCATGGTGTTCCAAGTGACAATGGGCAATTCTCCATCTTCTTGTCTCTTCCTCAAAAGCTCATCCCACCATCTAAGAGCATAACCATCAAACTCACTTGAAGCCAATTTGATCTTTCTATCCTCATTGTACTCATGCATTCTCCATAGTTTTTCCATCTTCAACTCCCATAGCAAGTATTCTTCCACATCCATAGTATCAAAGCTAAATGATGGAATAGAAAATTTAGGCTTACTCAAACCATCTTCTCTAGGATTAGCTTGCACCACATTGTTTGGCATTCTTCTTCCTCCAAAGTTTTGATTTCGGCCATGATATCCTCCTAGGCCTCTCTCTTCTCTATTTCGGCCATTAACTTGATTTCTTGCACCAATAGCTTCCACTCCATTATTAGCATCACTAGCATTGTCATCATCAATAAGAGGCATTCTTGTTTGAATCATGGTTTGAAGTCCAGCAAGGGTAGTAGTCATTTGAGCAATAGAATCATGGATTGATCTCACTTCCCCTCCATTAGTCTCGGCCAATTTGTGTGTGGCCTCCATCTTGGTCTCCATAGCTTGGAGAGCCTCATATAAGGGATCACATGCATCTTGAACAAATTGTTTGAGTCCATTATGATTGTCCAATATCTCCTTTGCCAAAACATCCCTAAGAGCCTCATACTCTCTCCAATTAACTCCCTCCTTATGGTCCTTCTTTTGCTGCACAAGATCACCACTAGAAAGATCCATTAGTAGGTTAGTGTAATAGAAACAAGTATAGGTTGTGGTGCCTCTCACAACTCACTCAAAAATCTAGCAAGACAATAGGATATCTTACCACTCCAAAGTGAATAGAGATACTTACCACAAGTAGAGGCAATTAAAGTACTTTGGTGTGAAGAAGAGAATACCCAGGTTTTTAACTCTCACAAAAGCAAACAAGGTTATTTAGTGGGGCTTGGTATGGATACCTAACAATCACCAAAGTAACAATCCTATTTGCTGTCTTAGTGAAGATATAAAATACCCAAAGAAACTCACACAATATGGAGACAAATGTGGCAATGCAATATGTGGATGAGTTTTGCAATGCACTAGAAAGTCACTAGCTAGGCTCTTAATTGAAAGGCACAAGATTGCTCAATGAAAAACCAAGTGTCACAATGGCAAGCTCAACTAGTAAACAATAGCAATGATATGGCCTTTTTGCACTTTCTCTTTTCTCTTTTCTCTTTTCTCTTTTTTTTTATACTTTTTGCTTTTTCTATTTTTTTTTTGAATTTTTCAATGGCCTTACACTAAGCTAGGAGCAACAATTAACCAAACACAAGTGAACACAATGGTGGTGATGAAATATGAGCAGCCTGTCAGAGCACAAAATAGCTATACTTGTGGGAAAGTTCCTATTTGAATGCTGTGGCTAAGGTTCACAAGGTATGGAGGTGATGGTCCTAGTGATGAAAAACAGGAAATAAAAGAGAACACAAAAGAAATCTAGTGGAAACAAGGCTTAGAACAGCTCACGGCAGCAAAACAGCACAATTTGGTACCACGGCAGAGAAAACAGCGGTTTTGGTACCGCGGCAGAGCAAAACGGCAGAAAAACGCACTGAAATCGTACCGCGGCAGAAACTTCACAGCGCGCAGGAATTCACGGCAGCAAAAACACGCAATTCTGTGCCGCGGCAGCGCGCGCGCGTGCGTTACGGTGTCCGGTAAGCGCGTTACGGTGGTTTTTGTGATGCGCGCGGTTAGCAGCTGGCGGCAGCGACGGCAGAGATTCTCTGCCGTGGGGGGGGGTGGGCGCGCGATCTAGTTTTGGTAAGGAGTGTTGCGGGCGCGTGGGGCTTTTTGTAACCGTGGGTAGGGGTGAGTCCGAGAGCGAGTAGGTTGCGGCAGCGGTAGGATGAATTTGCGGTGGGTTGATGGGTAACCGAGTCCAACTAGGGGTGGGTATCCGAGTCCAACTAGGGGTTGGTTGCGGCAGAGATTTGGTAACTTTTGTGCCGTGGGGGGGAATAGATGGGGCTCGGATTGGTGATGGAATATGGCAAGTGGAAGCGAATTTTTTTTGTAGTTTTGGATATAATTCGACTAGATGAACAAAGAAACCTAGATCTAGCCGAAAACAAAAGATCTAAAAACAAGAAAAAGTAACACAAAATCTACCACAAAGACAGCAAAAGTAATGCAACTAAGGTGATATCTAGGCTATGGCAATGACTAGAACTATTTTTGTGGGGCAATTTTCTGGATAGGAAATAAAAACACTCAAACTAAAGGGAAATATGATAGCTCACCGAGGCAACCTGTAAATCTGATACCAAGATGATAAGGGGTGGCCCAATCTTCTCAGTGAACTCACAGATAACTTCTGAATTGATAACTAGTGCGCCACTAAGAACTCTCCGGCTGATCCCTGATGCCAATGCAAAAGATAGCAACCCAATGGATATTCTCAACTCCACACTCTTGCACAAGTAATCCACCGACTACAAGTGGTTCTGTACCGTCTTATTCCCAGTGGAACAGCAGGTATCACGTAAAGTTTGCAGATGAACTTCCAGATGAAAGGCTTACAAGCAGTTTCAATCTAGAGGTCTAGGGTTTTTGGTTTTAACGTAGTCTACCCTCTCCTATGCTCCCCAAGGGGTATATAAGAGGGGGGGGGGGGTGCGGCCACAAGGCTCCCCTTGCGCAAGCACCTAACCTAATTGGACTAGGACTCCTACTAGGACACAAAAATAGATACAAACCGACCCCCACACAAGGGGTGCGGCCAAATTGGTATACAAACCAATCCTAATTGAACTAGGTCTTGTATATGGCGCATTGATGCTCCTTGTGGGCGCCCTCCTCTTGCCTTGTTCATGTATGAGTGTGGAATAACATAATTGACATTGTTTTCCACACTTGGTGCATTTGATCTTGTGGAGGCACCATCCCCTTATGATGATAACAATTGTTATTTGTTGTTTTCACCATGCTAGCACTTGTTTTCCATCTCCTCTTGAAGTCCATGCTCATCCTTGTGTAGCTCCTCTCCATGATCTCCATTCATGTTTGTGTTATCAACAAACCTAAGAATACATAAATGCAAAGATTTAGGTAGTATAAAGCTCTCACAATTATCAACATTATATTCAAGTAGGAGTGAATTCACCTGTTGTTGTAATAGCTTGGTTCTTGATCTTGTCATTGGACCAATTCTAACTTCATTAGCTTTGATAGGAGGATCTTCATGTTCAACAATAGGTGGAAAGCTAGGGATGTCCTCATCAGTATATCAAAAACCATCAAAAACCTGTTTGCTAGTGTTTACAGTGAATCCTCTATCCAACCTGCTTGTCAACACCTTCTGCTCCTCGTTGGGTTCGACACTCTTATTTATTGAAATTTCTACGATACACCCCCTATACTTGTGGGTCATCAAGACTATTTTCTGGCGCCATTTCCGGGGAGTGAAGTGCTATTGGTAACTGGAATTGGTAAGAAAAACTTTTACTGTGAGTGCTATTTTTATTTCTGTCTGCTGTTTTATTTCATTATGGAGAATACTTTTGGTTCTCTGTTTAGGGGTACTTCTACCATTACTGCTAGGCTAGTAGGTGACCCGTTATCTGCTGAATTAGATCCTTATAAAATACCTATGAAAATTGTTGGACGTGTTATGGATAACGCTAGTATGGAGATGGAACTGTCCATTCGGTGATCATTTGCTCTTTATACATGAATTATGTGAGTTATTCATGTGTGCAGGTATTATAATGGATTAAGTTAAAAGGAAATTATTTTCTTTATCGCTGAAGGGAAGAGCCCGCTGAATTGTTCAAATTACTAAAGAATGTTGAATCTATTGGATGGGAGGAAATTGTTCCTCTCTTTTATTCTAAATTCTATCCTTCTAGTGATATTCATAAAGATCGGAATCAAATATATAATTTTTGGCCTCATGATGGAGAGAGTATTGCCTAAGCGTGGGGGAGAATGAAGTTATTAATGCTCAAATGTCCAGTTCATGAGCTCCCGAGTAATATTGTTATCAATAATTTTTATGCAAAGCTTTCTCTTCATGATAAGGATTTATTGGATGCTTCTTGTTCTAGATCATTCACATGCATGAAGGAAGAAGCTAAATGGGATCTTCCTGACCGTATTCAAGAAAACACTCAAGGATGGGAGAATGATAAAGGTAGAAAGTCAGGTATAAATTATGATTATGAATGCATTAAATCTTTTATGGGAACTGATGATTTCTATAATGTTAGTGCTGTCTGTGGTCTTGATTCTCAAATCTTTGCAAACTGTCTTAAAGCTTTTGCCTCCTATCTTGATATTCCTAAAAAGGAGTATAGCAGGTACCATGCACCTTATAAATATGTTGTTCCTGCTAGTAATATAGAAGTGCATGATGTTAATCCTGCTGTTCCTGAGCCTTATATTGCAAAAATGCCTTTCCCTGTTAAGGTGAAAGAACACTCTATTGTAGCTAGTGTGGTTAACAAGAGTATTAATAAATCTATTGAACCTGATGAACAAATAACTGTTGAACCTGCTGTAAAAATAGTGAAAGATCTTATCTGTGGAAATGTAGAGGATGAACATATTTTTTGTGAGGATGCTTCTAATACTGTCTCACATCCCAATAGACCTAATAAAACTTGTGTTTCTGTGCTTTCTATTAAGATTGGTGATCATTTCTATTATGGTTTGTGTGACATTGGTGCTAGCTCTAGTGATTCCTTATGAGATTTATAAAGAAATTATGCATGAAATTGGTTCTTGTGAGCTTGAAGATATTGATGTGGTTATTCAGCTTACTAATAGAGAAACTATCTTTCCGATTGGTATTGTTAGAGATGTGGAAGTTTTATGTGCTAAAACTAAATATCCCAAATATTTTCTAGTACTTGGTAAGGCTTCTAGTAAAACTTGTCCTATTATTTTTGGTAGACCTTTCTTGAACAATTGTGGTGCTATTATAGATTGTAAGAGGGAGAAGATTATGATCACGATGACGATCTTCATGATGCACGGAGCGATGATGGTCACGATGGCGACGATTCCCCCTCTGCGGGGAGGAATTTCCCCGGCAGATTTCTCCCTGCCGGAGAGATTTTCTCTCTTTGTTGTTTTCCGCCCCGAGGCGGTGGTGGAATAGTTCTTCGATGATGTCTTGTGAGTAGTTCATTTAGTTCTTGAGGACATGGGAGAAGTCATGATGTTAGTAGTTAAATTATGTTGAAGTAATGTCTCGTGGTTCGGTATTTAAGTTGTGGTGCTATCCTTCTAGTGGTGTCATGTGAACGTCGACTACATGATACTTCAACTTTTTGGGCCTAGGAGGATGCATTGTGTATTTGGCTACTAATTGTGGGGTTGTCGAAGTGACAGAAACCTAAACCCCCGTTAGGAAACCATTGGACGAGGGAGTGTCGGATCCCGGAGTTTTAAGGTTGTGGTTAGATTTATCTTAATTACTTTCTTGTATTTGCGGATGCTTACGAGTAGTATAATCACAAGTAGGCATTAGTAACAAATAAATATTAATCAACCGTAATGAAGCGAAAGCACTTGACGAAATTCCCATGTGTCCTCGAGAACGTTTGGTAATCATAAGTAGAACAACCGGCTTATCCTTTGCTCTCAAAAGGATTGGGCCATTCGCTGCAATTATATTTACTGTCTTTTATTTACTCGCACTTTATTTATCTGCTACTACCTCCGATCCGAAGTAATTGATGCTAGTTAACCAAAGGTGTAGGCAAGGTATAGGCAAAGTCTCCGACAATTAAATCGGATCGAAGGGAGTATATCAAAAACCATCAAAAACCTGTTTGCTAGTGTTTACAGTGAATCCTCTATCCAACCTGCTTGTCAACACCTTCTGCTCCTCGTTGGGTTCGACACTCTTATTTATTGAAATTTCTACGATACACCCCCTATACTTGTGGGTCATCAAGACTATTTTCTGGCGCCATTTCCGGGGAGTGAAGTGCTATTGGTAAGAAAAACTTTTACTGTGAGTGCTATTTTTATTTCTGTCTGCTGTTTTATTTCATTATGGAGAATACTTTTGGTTCTCTGTTTAGGGGTACTTCTACCATTACTGCTAGGCTAGTAGGTGACCCGTTATCTGCTGAATTAGATCCTTATAAAATACCTATGAAAATTGTTGGACGTGTTATGGATAACGCTAGTATGGAGATGGAACTGTCCATCCGGTGATAATTTGCTCTTTATACATGAATTATGTGAGTTATTCAGGTGTGCAGGTATTATAATGGATTAAGTTAAAAGGAAATTATTTTCTTTATCGCTGAAGGGAAGAGCCCGCTGAATTGTTCAAATTACTAAAGAATGTTGAATCTATTGGATGGGAGGAAATTGTTCATCTCTTTTATTCTATATTCTATCCTTCTAGTGATATTCATAAAGATCGGAATCAAATATATAATTTTTGGCCTCATGATGGAGAGAGTATTGCCTAAGCGTGGGGGAGAATGAAGTTATTAATGCTCAAATGTCCAGTTCATGAGCTCCCGAGTAATATTGTTATCAATAATTTTTATGCAAAGCTTTCTCTTCATGATAAGGATTTATTGGATGCTTCCTGTTCTAGATCATTCACACGCATGAAGGAAGAAGCTAAATGGGATCTTCCTGACCGTATTCAAGAAAACACTCAAGGATGGGAGAATGATAAAGGTAGAAAGTCAGGTATAAATTATGATTATGAATGCATTAAATCTTTTATGGGAACTGATGATTTCTATAATGTTAGTGCTGTTTGTGGTCTTGATTCTCAAATCTTTGCAAACTGTCTTAAAGCTTTTGCCTCCTATCTTGATATTCCTAAAAAGGAGTATAGCAGGTACCATGCACCTTATAAATATGTTGTTCCTGCTAGTAATGTAGAAGTGCATGATTTAATCCTGCTGTTCCTGAGCCTTATATTGAAAAAATGCCTTCCCCTGTTAAGGTGAAAGAACACTCTATTGTAGCTAGTGTGGTTAACAAGAGTATTAATAAATCTATTGAACCTGATGAACAAATAACTCTTGAACCTGCTGTAAAAATAGTGAAAGATCTTATCTGTGGAAATGTAGAGGATGAACATATTTTTTTGTGAGGATGCTTCTAATACTGTCTCACATCCCAATAGACCTAATAAAACTTGTGTTTCTGTGCTTTCTATTAAGATTGGTGATCATTTCTATTATGGTTTGTGTGACATTGGTGCTAGCTCTAGTGATTCCTTATGAGATTTATAAAGAAATTATGCATGAAATTGGTTCTTGTGAGCTTGAAGATATTGATGTGGTTATTCAGCTTGCTAATAGAGAAACTATCTTTCCGATTGGTATTGTTAGAGATGTGGAAGTTTTATGTGGTAAAACTAAATATCCCAAATATTTTCTAGTACTTGGTAAGGCTTCTAGTAAAACTTGTCCTATTATTTTTGGTAGACCTTTCTTGAACAATTGTGGTGCTATTATAGATTGTAAGAGGGAGAAGATTTTGACTAAATTTGATGGAAAATCTTATGAGTTCAATTTCTCCAAATTTGCTAGAGCACCTTATGAATCTAAATTGCCTAATGAGAATTTTAGAGCTAAACAACTTGCCTCTATTGCTCTTGCTCCTAACAATGCTTTTCAGCAATATATGGAGGACCGTGAGAGCGAGGTCTTTATGGAAGAGAGAAATGAGATTGATGATATTCTTCTTCGTCAACCGATGATATTGAAACATAATTTACCCGTGGAAGACTTGGTACCAGATTACCACCCAAGGAGGATCATGTCTTTGATTAAAAACCTTTGCCTGATGATCTTAAATATGCTTATATTGATGATAAGGAAATATATCCTGTTATTATTAGTGCTAAACTTTCAGGTGAAGAAGAGGAAAGATTATTGGGAATATTGAAGAAACACCGTGGAGCTATTGGATATACTCTTGATTTGAAGGGGATCTCTCCCTCTATATGTCAGCATGTTATTAATATCAAACCTGATGCAAAGACACTAGTTGAACATCAACGCCGTTTAATTCCTAAGATGAAGGAAGTGGTAAGAAATGAGGTATTAAAACTTCTTGATGCTGGTATTATTTATCTATTGCTGATAGTAGATCGGTGAGCCCTGTGCGTTGTGTCCCTAAGAAGGGAAGAATGACTGTTGTGCCTAATGAAAAGAATGAGCTTATTCCTCAAAGAGTAGTAGTTGGTTATAGAATGTGCATTGATTTTAGGAAGGTTAACAAGGTTACTAAGAAAGATCATTATCCTTTTCCTTTTATTGATCAAATGTTAGAGAGGGTGTCTAAGAAAACTCATTATTGCTTTCTTGATGGTTATTCTAGGTTTTCTCAAATTGTTGTTAGGAAGCAAGATCAACAGAAAATAACCTTTACTTGTCCTTATGGTACTCATGCTTATAGAAGAATTCCTTTTGGTTTGTGTAATGCTCCTGCTACGTTTCAAAGATGCATGTATGCTATTTTTCATGGTTTTTGTGAAGAGATTGTGGAAGTATTCATGGATGATTTCTTTGTCTATGGAACATCTTTTGATAATTGCTTGCACAACCTTGATAAAGTTTTGCAGAGATGTGAGGAAACTAATCTTGTTCTTAACTGGGAGAAATGCCACTTCATGGTGAATGAAGGAATTGTTCTTGGACATAAAATTTCTGAAAGAGGTATTGAAGTTGACAGAGCTAAAGTGGAAGCAATAGAGAAAATGCCCTATCCCAGGGATGTTAAAGGTATTCGTAGTGTTCTTGGTCATTCTGGTTTTTATAGGAGGTCTATTAAAGATTTCTCTAAAATATTAAAGACTCTTACTAATCTTATTCAAAAAGATGTACCTTTTGTTTTTGATGATGATTGTAAGGAAGCTTTTGAAACTTTAAAGAAGGATTTAACTACTGCTCCTATTGTTCAACAACCTGATTGGACCTTTTGAAATCATGTGTGATGCTAGTGATTTTGATGTAGGTGTTGTTCTTGGATAGCGAGTAGATAAGAAGTTAAATGTTATTCATTGTGCTAGTAAGACTCTTGATGCTACTCAAAAGAATTATGCTACTACTGAAAAAGAGTTCTTAGTTGTAGTCTTTGCATGTGATAAGTTTAGACCTTATATTGTTGACTCAAAAGTTACTATTCATACTGATCATGCTGCTATTAGATACCTTATGGAAAGGAAAGATGCTAAGCCTAGGATTATTAGATGGGTGCTGCTTTTTCAATAGTTTGATTTGCATATTGTGGATAGGAAGGGTGCTGAAAATCCTGTTGCTGATAACTTGTCTAGATTGGAAAACATTGCTTTTGACCATATTCATGTTAATGATAGTTTTCCAAATGAACAGTTGGATGCAATAAAGGTAAAATCCCAGAATAGTGCATGGTATGCTGATTATGCTAACTTTATTGTTTCAAAGTATTTGCCTCCAACATTTACAACTCAACAAAGAAGAAAATTCTTCTACGATTTGAGGCATTATTTTTGGGATGACCCACACTTATATAAAGAAGGAGTAGATGGTATTATGAGAAGATGTGTTCCAGATCATGAACAACATGAAATATTGAAAAAGTGCCATGGTAGTGCTTATGGAGGACATCACGCTGGAGATAGAACCGCACAGAAGGTTCTACAATCAGGTTTCTATTGGCCTACTCTCTTTAAAGATGCACATAAATTTATTTTATCTTGTGATGAATGTCAAAGAGTTGGTAATATTTGTAGACGTAATGAAATGCCTATGAGTTAATCTCTTGTTATTGAACCTTTTGATGGTTGAGGATTTGACTTTATGGGTTCTTTTCCTCCTTCGAATGGTTACACTCACATTCTTGTTGCTGTTGATTATGTTACTAAGTGGGTAGAAGCTATACCTACAAAAGTGCTGATGGTGAGACCTCTTTAAAAATGCTTAAAGATGTTATTTTCCATAGGTTTGGTGTGCCTAGATATCTTATGACTGATGGAGGTTATCATTTTATTCATGGTGGTTTTATAAAAAACCTTGCCAAATATGATGTTAATCATAGAATTGCCTCCGCTTATCGTCCTCAAACCAGTGGGCAAGTAGAATTATCAAATAGAGAAATTAAATCTATCTTGCAAAAGACTGTTAATAAATCTAGGAAGAATTGGTCTGATAAGTTGAATGGTGCTTTATGGGCTTATAGAACTTCTTATAAAAATCCTATGGGTATGTCTCCTTATAAAATGGTTTATGGAAAAGCTTGTCACTTGCCTTTAGAATTAGAACACAAAGCTTACTGGGCAGTGAAAGAACTTAATAAGGATTTTAAACTTGCTGGTAAGAAAAGAATGCTTGATTTGAATCATCTAGATGAATGGAGATGTGAAGCTTATAAAAATACCAGGCTCTTTAAAGAGAAAGTTAAACAATGGCATGATAGGAGAATTCTTAAAAGAGAGTTTCATGTTGGTGAAAAAATTCTATTGTATCGGTCTCGTCTCAGATTTTTTGCAGGAAAAATTACTCTCGAGATGGGAAGGCCCTTATGTTATTGAAGAAGTGTATCGTTCGGGTGCAATCAAAATTGCTTCCCTCAAAGATAACACTACACAAGTGGTAAATGGGCAAAGACTCAAACATTATATTTCTGGGGATTCTTATGATGAAGATGTTGATGTTATTCAAGTAATGACTTTGGAGATGTTCATTAGAGGGAAGTTTCTAGAATCTGAGAGTCTGTTTTCGAATAGGTAACAATTTAGTTAAGAAAAAGTTTGCGGATTACCTTCTTATAATTTATTGGTTTTTGGAAAAAATGAAAAATACTGAGCCGAAGAAGAGTAGAAGGAGATGCCAGAGGGCACCACACCACCTGGGGGCAAGGGCCCACCCTTGGTCGCGCCATCCTATGGTGTGGGCACCCCGGAGCCCCTCTCCGACTCGTTTTCGACCTGGATTTTCCTTTCGTTATGTTTGTTTATGATATTTAACCCCCCGGACCCCCCGAGGTCTGTATATCGTTTTCTCTTCGTGTTTCTGTTTCGACCTATTTCTGTGAGGATATATTTTCAGTTTTAGAAGCACCATGGTCTCCGCCAACAATAACAAGGGGAAGGGACCGAAGGAAGATGATCTCAAAGACCTAAAGCCGGATGAGGAGATCGAGAGTGGAGCCGAAGGAGATGTAGAAGAAAAACCACGAGTGGATCCATGCGCCACCATCGCAAGCATTGAAGTGGTTACAAAACCTTTCAAGCAAACAACAATGATGAGCACTGGAGGGAAGGCCCCACGTCACTATTTAGCTTCAGGGACACCACTTTCAGATAAAGGAAGCTCTCGACCTAAGGAGGTGTGGGGGAAAAATCTTGATGGCTCGAACTCACCGTCTGACAAGCACGTGAACCGTATTGATTGCAATACAGAGATGATGCGTATGCTTATGTTCGCAATTGAAGATTTGAAGAAATCAATTTATATGCTCATTGAGAAGGATTCACCACCACCAAAGAATTGATTCATCATCTGTATTGGCATCCCCTTGGCTTGTTCCAAGCTTGGGGGAGTGCCGCGGTATCACACCTTTATATGTCACCTTTTTACCTTTTAGTAGAGTCATATAATGAGTAGAGAAATATCATATAGTATGGTTTGCAGTATGGAAGTATTACTATTTAGTTTGCTATCGTTGTATCCCTTGGTTTGAGTTGCCTTAATGAAATATTAATGAGAAGTTTCATCATCTACTTGCTCTACTTTATTTTAGTTTGCAATTTTTGTTATATGGTTGATCTTGTTATTAGTATTGGTATCAATTTTGTAGCTTCAAGTTAATGTAGTTGGTTTTGGAAAACTTAGCATTGGTGAGTAGCAACAATACATTGAGACTTAAGTAGACTAGGTACCTGCCCGTGCGTTGCAACGGATCGACCAGGAATATGTGGGTATTAATCATGTCTATTTTATCTTGATGAAAAAATGTGTGAAGATTTTCTAGTTTAATTTTCCCATCTCTACTCTTTTTACATCTTGCCATGAACAGAAGTGTCTAAGAGAGTTAGGCATAATTGCACACTCTTTGTTCTTTTCTTTGTGCCAAGAGTGTTATGATTAGTATTGTTTCTGCCTCCTCTATTTACATATGTATTATATAAAGATATCTCAAATTTTGGAATAGGTTGATGCTCTTTGCAATGATTGAAGCCATATCTATTTTAGATAACAGTAAGTAAAAAAAAGTTGAGCCTTTAATCTACTCCGCATCTGTGAGACTATTTTGTAAATCATCTAAGAAGCACTTAAGAAATCTACCACATACTACATCGTCTAACCAGCAGCTCAGAAACTATATCCTCCGTGATGTCGTCTAGCCAGTGCGCCCTCGCGCCGCTACTCAATCAAAGTATAAATGTACGAAACAAGAGTTAATACAAACATGCTTACATGAGGGACCCAGAAGTCACTTCCAGCGTGTGAAATATGAGCAAGAACGGTCTTCTACATCTTTGCAAACTTTAAGTACATATTTATAGCTAAAAGCAGCTTGACAAGATTTCGGAACTCAGATCATTACAAGAACCAAGGAATACATCCAGACCATACAACTTCTCCGGATTAGCTCGCGACTGTTGCCGCTCACGCGCGCCCCCGCCATTGCATCTCCTCACGACTGCTTCTGCTCACGCGCCTCTGCCTGTGCATCCTCTCGTCGTTGCTGCTCCAATTCCGGCCACCAGATTAGTAAGGTTTGCCCTGAACCACCCTTTAGTTCTCACCAGTCCACATTTGTTCTTTCCTTAGAGGATTCAGAGATGTACAGAGGCGCTGTCATGGAGGCTATTCCAACTCCAATACCCACAAATATCCTCCCAACAATTGTTTCCAGTATTCCGAATCAGATCAGATGTTATAGCTATATATGAGTTATTTTATCAAGACTTGAATGTTGCAGAAACATATGTTGAACCAGATTGCAAAATCGATCAAAATAGTGGCACATATCCTTAGACCAGTGTCCTCCTTCAACGAAATAAAATCATCGTAGAACAGAAGTACTCCAGATATTACACCTATATGAACAAAGAATACATGGTAGCAATGTGATAAATTTGTTATGCGAATCACATCACCAGACTTTAGTCAAATATATAGAACAAACATAAACTTCATCATGGTACTTTCATCACTAAAAATATACACCAATGGTGTCTGTATCTCATAACAGTATATAAATGTATATTTCATACCTGTATCATATCTGAAAAGAAGACCGCCGAGCTCCACCTTCTCTCCGGTCTGCTGCCTCTGCTCCCTTCTCCGTGGGACGCTGCCATCACCGTGCCCCTCTTGCAAACATTGGTTTCAGAATATTACCAGCATCAACTTAATCATACATGGTAACTATAATAAGAGGATTTATAAACACCTGAACAGTTGTAAACTTATTCATGTTGTTCACATTCATAGTGATAGTAAGTTAGTTTTAAGACATGATAAAAGTCCACGCTCATAGACAAGATAATTACTCATGTAGTTCAACTGAAAGTGTTGATGAGACAATTCTAAACATGATAAGATTTCGAGTTCATTATCCAAGATCAAAATGTCTAAAATATAGAACGGAACAGTTTTCTATGACAGGTTCCAGACACAACGCAACCAGCGGTAAGATAAATCAAGCATGTGACCTACCAAGATGGAAAAAGCCTCGCAGTCCATCACCCGGTCTCCTTGACACCAATGCCAAATTGAGGACTGATGACCACCACAATTGTTCAGACTGCTAGTTAATTCGACCATGATTTTGCTAGACCTCACTGATAAATCCTATATAAACAAAAGCAAAGTCAGGTATAGATTCTCCATTTTCTCTTCTAAATGATGTCAAGCAAAAACAAATAAACTGCTAGGATAGTCAAATAAGTCCAGACAACACCGTTGAGGTCCAGCTGCAATTCTAGCCATAACCATAAGGCTTGTGAAAGCTGGCAGCGGTGCAATAAGAAAAGAAAATATTTGTGAATAAGGAATTGTGCATGGCACAAGGGAATGTATCCATTAGCAATACCATGACCATCTCCTCCATTGTGCAGCCATCTTAGGAACAACATCAATATGAGAGTATTCCTAACTTGAAAAATCTGAAGCAGTTAGTAACCGAGTAATCTGGCCGACCTCCCGCAGCGGTACCTAAATCCCAAAATAATAGTAAACCCTAAATCCAATGCTCCCAATTTCGCCCAACCATATTCCGATCTGCCAAATATCACACAGAGGTAAGATAGAGGGTGAGAGGAAGGAGGAGCCATACCAAAAAATAAGATAAAAACAGCAAGATGGGAGGCCAGTCTCGCGCACAAGCACCTCGCGTATTATTCCCTGCTTAATCCCGTCAAGGAGGCGACCCTCTCCCTCGACTTCACCGGCTACTGCAGCCGCACGAGCTATGCCTTTGGACTCCTCCACACTGGCCCGGGAAACTTGAGTTGAGTCCACGCACGAGGCAGGAAGTGGCAGTGAAGGATACGGTGGTAGAAGATAGGACGAGGTGACTACTCTAGATCTGCAAACACAAACAAGAAAATCCAAGGCTCGACTCCTTTGCGGTCCTCTTCCTCCCTTCTCTCCTCTAGGCAGGCCAGATTCGCGGTACCCCTGCCCAGATCGAGGAGGGAGATGCTGGCGAGGTGTACTGCCAGGGAGTCGCGCCACGGAGGAGGCGGCTGTCGCGTCGACGGCGTTGGGAGCCTCTGAGAAGCGAGCGTCCCGAGTGTGGCTCCTCTCCCGCGCCATCCCGCTAGACTCACTCGAGGTAGTACCAGAGGTTGTTGACGGCGACAACAGCTGGATGAGTAGCTCGTAGGCGATGGCGGCGGCGGCGGTGGCGTCGGATGGGTAAAAGGGCCAGACGTTTGGATCGGGGATGCGAATAATCGAGTGTGGTCGAGGGGAGACGAAAGATGGACGAGCGTGCGAGGGGAGGAGCGGGGACGTCGGGAGCGTTTCCTTCTTTCTGTGGGCCTACTTGTCAGACGTCAAAACGAAGGGGCTTGACGAAGCGACGGGCAGAACGCGGGCTGTGTGACGGTTGAAGGAACCAAATCTTTCTTTTAGATAGGAGAGAAAAGAGGGAGTTGCATGTAGATATATTATTCCATGATCTTTATTTCTTGTTAGCTCATAAGCTTAGTATTCTCAAGTAAGATTGTTTGTAACTTCAAGGAAGATTGTATGATTGGCTTTGTCATATAAGTATTTGTTTGTTTTACCTCAATTCTTATGCTTGCTACCCAACCTTGCTATCCAAAAACCTGTACTAAGAGGGAATGCTTCTCGTGCATCCAAACTTTGACCCCCCAAACCTTTCCATTTGTGTCCACCATACCTACCTATATGTGGTATTTCACCGCTGATACGTCTCCAACGTATCTATAATTTCTGATGCTCCATGATAATATTATGCCAACTGCTACATGTTTTCTCCCTTCTTTATTGCATTTTTACACGTTTTCCGGGACTAACCTATTAACAAGATGCCACAGAGCTAGTTCCCTGTTTTCTGCTGTTTTTAGTTTCAAAAAAGTTGTTCTGGAAATATTCTCGGAATTGGAAATTTCGAAGCCAGGAAGTCTTAGAAGTCCCGAAGGTTCCACGGAGTCCTGAAGAGACACGGAGGGGGGCCTCAGGGGGCCCACACCATAGGGCGGCGCGCCCCCCTTGGCCGCACCGAGGGGTGGTGTGGGGCCCCTAGGGCTCCACCTCCTTTGCCCTTTCTCCTATTTATTCCCCTCCGAAGGAAAACCCTAAGGACCTGATCAAAAATCCCCGAAAAGTTCCGCAGCCGCCGTCGTCGTCAACCCTAGACCAGGGGGTTCTGAAGCTGTCTCTCGGCACCCTGCCGGAGAGGAGATCATCACCGGAGGCCTCTTCATCACCATGCCTGCCCCCGGAGTGATGCGTGAGTAGTTCATCCTTGGACTACGGGTCCATAGCAGTAGCTAGATGGTTGTCTTCTCCTCCTATGCCTCAATGTTTAGATCTCGTGATCTGCCTAACATGATCGAGATTGTTCTTATGAAATTCTATGTGTTGTGTTTGATGGGATCCGATGAATATTGAACTTATGCCAAGTTGATTATAGTCTTTATTGCATATGTTATTTGTGATCTTGCATGCTTTCCGTTGCTAGTGGTTGCTCTGGCAAAGTAGTTGCTAGTGACTCCAAGAGGGAGTATTTATGCTCGATAGTTGGGTTCATGCCTCCTTTTCGCCTGTGATCGAGTGACAGAAACGTGACGGGGGAGGATGTGCTGTTGCCACCAGGGAGAAAATAGCGGTGTGAGCGCCCGCGTGCACAATCATTTCTTACATTACACACATTGCTTAATGCGATTATATGTTGTTTGCAACTTAATACCTACGGGGGTTCGGATGATAACCTGAGGGTGGATTATTAGTAATAGATGCAGTTGGAGTACGGTCTATGTATATTGTTGTAATGCCCGCACTAAATATCATAGTATTCATCATGTCATGAATGTGCACTGCGGTGCAACCTCTATTTGTCAATTGCCCAGCTGTAATTTGTTCACCCAACATGCTATCTTTTATGGAGAGACACCACTAGTGAACCTATGAACCCCGGTCCATTTTCCTACACTGTTAAACAAACCACTACAATTCCCTGCTTTCGTTACTTACTGCAAGCATACACCATTTTCCACACTATACGTCTAATCTTAGTTTTTAGCCAGACCGGTGATATTGACAACCTCACTGTACCGTTGGGACAAAGTATTTTGGTTGTGTTGTGTGCAGGTTCCGTGTTGTTGCTGACACTGGTGAGGCGCCATCACCACCGTCAACGGCATCAACCTTCCGAAGATCCTCTTTCTCCTACTGGATTGATAATCTTGGTTCTTAACTAAGGTAAATTCTTACTGGTACACTCATCACACCCTCCTCTCGGGGTTCCCAAAACGCCATCACAAGTAGCAAGAATTCCTGGCACCATCGAGGCGTAGCATCAAGAATTTCTGGCGCCATTGCCAGAGAACAAAACAAACATACATAAGAAGAATTCCTCCCGCAACGATCGCCATCCATAGCAGCAAGAATTTCTGGCGCCGTTGTCGGGGAAAAAGAAGTCTTCTGGCAAGGGGAGTCTCTCACTCTCAACCTCTTTATTTTTTTTATTGTCTTGTTTTTATTTTTGTCTTGTTTTGCTTCTTTATATCAAAAACACAAAAAAATATTTTAATTCGTAGCTGTTATTTTTTCTTTTCTGCTCTTAGTTTAATCTCTAATCATGATTCTACCCAAGTTTACCTTCAAATACGTACCAATAGGTAGCGGTGATATAATTGGAAAAGATAATATTGGAGAGTTCTTTAATTATGTTAGTAAGCACAAAGAATTTGAGGATAGATCCTTAGCTGAACTTGCTCCAGAATATGAAACCGCTACAGCATCTCTAGTTCGTATGCTAGAAGCTAGGTTTGTTAACCTTAATCCCATAATGCAACAAATGTTCCTCAACCTTGATAACATTAAGGATAGCGAAAAAAGAGAGTTTATTCTAGAAACTTTATTTAGAGAATATGATGATGTTGCCATTGAGGCTAGAAAAGTTTTTAACCGATTTGAGATGTCAGGATCATGTGTAGATGTTACTAGCACACCGGATAAAGCCAATGATAAGGAAATTAAAATACCAATACCCTTTAAATTGGTAGGAATGCATGAAGCTCTAGAAAAGAATTTTGATTGGATTGTTCCTGCAAACCCATTTGATGAAAGTAGTGTGTCTAAAAGCGCTGATAAAGGGACATCTAAAAATTCTATAGATGAAATACAATTCATTGTTGAGGAGATTTCTAACCTTAATTATGATGCTTCACTTGAAAATACTTCAGTTGTTTTCTATGCCTAGCTGAAAGGCGTTAAAGAAAAGCGCTACCGGGAGACAACCCGTTTTATTTCTCCGCTTTCAACCCGTTTTCCGTCGTTTATTTTTATTTTATTTTCACTTGGGTGTTGTCTATTTCCTTAGAAACCCATCTGTATCTTTCCGTTTGTGTATTTGTTGAGCCAAGTAAAGCCTCTAGTAGAAAGTTGGGACTATATTTCGGATTTCTGCGCAGAAAACAGATTTCTGCTGTCCACTGTTAAATTCGTATAAAACCACACAAAATTCAAAATGACCTGAGTGTTTTTGTGCATAATACTGGGCTATATACGCAACTTTTCTTAGTTGAACACTTTTTGATTTGAGCACCAGAAGATTTTCTAAAAAATCATCTTTACCTGCTGTCCTGTTTTGACAGATTTCTGCCAATAATTGCATTTGCATCTTAATCTCTTTTTTTTGATGTTCTTTTGAGCAAAAGAGTATTAAAAGAAGTTGTGACAGTATCTAATGTGTTTATGAGTGTTATGCTTGTGTTGAAACTGAACCATGTGAATTTATTATTTTGGTTGCACTAACGTTGCTAATGAAGATTGTGGGAAGTTTGGTGTGAAGGAAGTTTTCAAGGTTCAAGAGAAGAGGATGACATGACGTGATCAAAAAAAGGTGAAAATACTAAGCTTGGGGATGCCCCGAAGGTACATCCCATAAAATTCCAAGAAGACTCAAGCGTCTAAGCTTGGGGATGCCCAAGGCATCCCCTTCTTCATCGACAAATTATCAGGTCACTTCTAGTGAAACTATATTTTTATTCGGTCACATCTTATGTGCTTTACTTGGAGCGTATTTTATTTTTTCTTTCAGTTTTTTTTTTGCAATAATATTGGTTGGACCCCAACATTCTTTTATTGGAGAGTGACACGCTCCGCTTTTTCATGGGAATACTTTGTATTCTTAATCTTTGTCTGGCTCCTGCATTTAATTAGCTCCTATTTTGCATGCATCTCTTATCTAAGAGCTGTTAGTTTTAGTAGTGTTATGTGAGTGCTCTCATGTTTAATTTCTGTATGATGTAGAGTATTTTTGTTAAAACATATCTTGTATGGTGCTTGCTGGGAAAAGATACTGCTGCTTGAAGTAGAATTTTTAATGGTGCAAGTAGAAGCTTGTATAGACCGTGGCTAGAACTTTTTCATATCATGCTAGATGTTATTTTAGTTTTAAAGCCTTGTGGTTATTGAGTAGCATGATTAGCCTCAAATAGCTGAGAATGTTTAAGGTGCCATTGAAAGAATCATGAGTTGTTCTTGTCATAGTGAAGTATAAATTTATGGTATTCTCTTTTGAATGTTTTATTTGGTTAACTTGGCGCATGCTCACACCATGTTTATGACTATGAACCAGTCACTAATAGCCTCTATGATCATTTGGTTTTTTGAAATTGTGATACCACTTATGCTTTAATTAATGATGTTTATGTCGCTATGCATGATTATTCCTCTTATGCTCTCTTGATTTGTCGCTCCCAGTCTATTGCTAGCCTCCACCTGTACTGAGTATGGAATTCTACTCGTGCATCCAACTCCCTAAACCCAAGTTTTCCCATTGTGTCCACCATACCTACCTACATGTGGTATTTAACTGCCACTCCAAGTAAATTGCTCATGTGTTATCTTTAAAACCTTCAAAATTACTCCTGCTTTGTGCTCCTAGCTCATGATGACTTAAATAGAGAATCTTTATCTCACTTGTTGATTGGATTTCACACCCTGGAGTAGTGGCTTCATCCGTTTATCCAAATGATAGAAGCGCTGGCAGTGGGGTGCCCAGCCCCAAATTAATACACACAAAATATCTTCACTATTTTTGCCCCTGATTTACCAGTCAAAGCATAATTGTGTAAACAAAAGAGAAAGAGGGATGGCCTTCTATACCAGTTGCATCCTTCATATGGGAGCCACTCTTGTGAAATCTAGTTGGCTTGTGACATACTATATTTTCTATTTACCATTCGTTGACATTCGAATACATCTCTCAAAATATAGACACTCAGTGTCAAACTTTTAATACTTATGTTTAATAAAATAAAAGCTCTAGCACATGAGTGATCCCTGCTTCCCTCTGCGAAGGGCCTTTCTTTTACTTTTATGTTGAGTCTCCATCTTCTAACTTTATGCAGAGTTGAGAGAGCATTTTTGCCATTCTGAGTTTTATGTGCATTTGTCCCAGAAACATTATAATTGATTCATGATGTGTTATTGCTTGTTCTCAAATTATTTGTTTTAGTCTTCCTCATGAACTTTGAAGGTGTCCTGGAATTTATGTTTTCCCCCACTCTTAAGGACTAGCGAAATACCACTTTGCCATGCTTTCTCTATACTTGAAACAAACGTATATCTTTATTTGCATTGTTATTCATGATCTTTTATTTGAGATACTTCTCATGATGCAAAGTGATTGCTATGCTTTATTATTAAAGTTCTATTTATCATGTTTGTGTTACAGTTTTATGATCTCAACTTACATATGCTTTTACATATTAGGATCAAGATTGTGTGGTAGCATGTCACCCCAGAAATTATTGTGTTTTATCGTTTACCCACTCAAGGATGAGTAGGAACTAAGCTCGGGGATGCTTGATACGTCTCCAACGTATCTATAATTTCTGATGCTCCATGATAATATTATGCCAATTGCTACATGTTTTCTACCTTCTTTATAGCATTTTTACACGTTTTCCGGGACTAACCTATTAACAAGATGCCATAGAGCCAGTTCCCTGTTTTCTGTTGTTTTTAGTTTCAGAAAAGTTGTTCTGGAAATATTCTCGGAATTGGAAAATTCGAAGCCCGGAAGTCTTGGAGTTCCCGAAGGTTCCACGAAGTCCCGAAGAGACCCGGAGGGGGGCCTCAAGGGGCCCACACCATAGGGTGGCGCGTCCCCCTTGGCTGCACCGGGGGGTGGTGTGGGGCCCCCAGGGCTCCACCGCCTTTGCCCTTTCGCCTATTTATTCCCCTCCGAAGGAAAACCCTAAGGACATGATAAAAACTCCCCGAAAAGTTCCGCAGCCGTCGTCGTCGTCAACCCTAGATCAGGGAGGTCCTGAAGCTGTCTCTCGGCACCCTGCCGGAGAGGAGATCATCACCGGAGGCCCCTTAATCACCATGCCTGCCCCCGGAGTGATGCTTGAGTAGTTCATCCTTGGACTACGGGTCCATAGCAGTAGCTAGATGGTTGTCTTCTCCTCCTATGCCTCAATGTTTAGATCTCGTGAGCTGCCTAACATGATGGAGATTGTTCTTATGAAATTCTATGTGCTGTGTTTGCTGGGATCCGATGAATATTGAACTTATGCCAAGTTGATTATAGTCTTTATTGCATATGTTATTTGTGATCTTGCTGCTTTCCGTTGCTAGTGGTTGCTCTGGCCAAGTAGTTGCTAGTGACTCCAAGAGGGAGTATTTATGCTCGATAGTTGGGTTCATGCCTCCTTTTCGCCTGTGCTCAATTGACAGAAACGTGAAGGGGGAGGATGTGTTGTGTCCACTAGGGAGAAAACAGCGGTGTGAGTGCCCGCGTGCACAATCATTGCTTACATTACACACATTGCTTAACGCGATTATCTGTTGTTTGCAACGTAATACTTAAGGGGGTTAGGATGATACCCTGAGGGTGGATTATTAGTCATGAATGTGCAGTACGGTGCAACCCCTATTTGTCAATTGCCTAGCTGTAATTTGTTCACCCAGCATGCTATCTTTTATGTAAAGAAACCACTAGTGAACCTATGAACCCCGGTCCATTTTCCTACACTGGTAAACAAACCACTACAATTCCCATGCTTTCTTTACTTACTGAAAGCATACACCATTTTCCACACTATACGTTTAATCTTTGTTTTCAGCAAGACTAGTGAGATTGACAACCTCACTGTACCGTTGGGACAAAGTATTTTGGTTGTGTAGTGTGCAGGTTCCACGTTGTTGCTGACACAGGTGAGGCGCCATCACCACCGTCAGTTGCATCAACCTTCCGAAGATCCTCTTTCTCCTACTGGATTGATAACCTTGGTTCTTAACTGAGGGAAATTATTAGCGCTACACTCATCACACCCTCCTCTTGGGGTTCCCAACACGCCATCACAAGTAGCAAGAATTCCTGGCACCATCGAGGCGTAGCATCAACCGCCACTCCAAGTAAATTGCTTGTGTGCTACCTTTAAAACCTTCAAAATTACACCTGTTTTGTGCCCCTGTTTTAGCTCATGAGGACGCCAATAGAGAATATTTATCTCACTTGTTGATTGGATTTCACACCCTGGACTAGTGGCTTTATCCGCCTATACAAATGCTAGAAGAGCTGGCAGCGGGGTTCCCAGCCCCAAATAATGATACAAATTCTCTTCACTATTTTTGCCCCTGATTTATCAGTCAAAGCATAATTGTGTAAATAAAAGAGAAAGAGGGATGACCTTGCATACCAGTTGCGTCCTTCGATGGGAGCCGCTCTTGTGAAGTCTAGTTGGCTTGTGATCTACTGTATTTTCTGTTTGCCATTCGTTAACATAAGCATACACCCTTCTAAAAACTAGACACTCCTCCATGGTATGTGATTGTTGGCAGGCACCTGAGAATTCGGTTAGCCATGGTTTGTGTAAGAAAGGTTGGGAGGAGTGTCAACCATTTTATACCTCTGTTTTACAAAATTAAAGCTCTAGCACATGAGTGATCCATGCTTCCCTCTGCGAAGGGCCTATCTTTTACCTTTATGTGATGAGGACATCCCTAGTACATTGCCACTTAAACAAGATGAAGTGAGACTTGGACCAATGACAAGATCAAGGACCAAGCTACTAGAATAACAGGTGAATTCAATCCTCATTGATTATGATATTTATGATTATGAGAATTTTATACTACCTAAGTCTATGCATTTATGCATGATTAGGTTTATTGATAACACAAACATGATGGAGGAGAACAATCAAGAGGAGCTAGAAGATGATTATACAAGTGGTGAAAACAAAGGAGCCATGGTGAAAACAATGTTAGAAGATGGTGAAAACAATAATGCCATGGTGAAAACAAGTGTCCAAGATGGAGAAAACAAATAAATAACAATTGTTATGTCAATAAAACAATTGTTATTCTTCAAGACAAGGGGATAGGCGCCTCCACCAAGTCAAATGCGCCAGAAAATCCTATTTCTAATAGGTATGGTTTGTATACCATAATTGGCCGAATCCCTTAATGGTGGATCGGTTTGTATCTCTCTTTGAGTCATAGTTGGACTCCTAGTCCTAGTAGGAGTCCTAGTCCATGTAGGAGGAGGGGACTTGCGCAAGGAGCCCCTTGTGGCCGCACCCTCCACCTATATATGTCCACCACCTACGTGTGGTATAGGTAGAACAAGTTTAAACCAAAACCAACAAACCCTAGCCTCTAGTTTGTATTGCTGCTAAGCATACTAGTTGAAGTTTACCCTGCAAAGTTGCGTGATATCTTGTTATTCCATCTGGGAATAGGGGGATACATGACCACTTGTGATCTTTGATTACTTGTGCAAGAGTGTGTACTTGAGAATATCCAAAGATCTTGATTGTTGTTGCATCTGGCAACAGGGGTCAGCTGAGTGAGAGGTCTCAATTTAGCACTAGTTATCCAATTATCAGAAAATCCACAAAAAGAGAGAGAAGCTCATTGAGAAGATTGGGCCACCCCATATCATCTTGGTATCAGATTCTCAGGTTTACTCGGTGAGCAAAGTTATCTTTACTTTTAGTTGTTTTTATTCCTATCCATAAAGAGCCAAAAATATTAGGTTTAGAAATTTGCCAGAGCCTAGATCGACACCAAATTGCATCTACCTAGTTGGTGCTTTTTGTTGATTTGTGTTTCTGTTTTTTGTGTTTTTAGTTTTTCATCTTTTAGGGTTAGGTTTCATCTAGCTATCTTTTGTTTCCATCCATACCGAAAATCATCACAAAAAATAGTTCTTGTCGTGTGTCATCTCTCTCGGGAAAGTCTAGACCTACATCTTATTGCAAGGTGATCTAGTTTTTCGAGTGCCATATTGTTGCGGGATAGATTGGTTCTATTTGTGCTTGGGTTCCTAGCCTAACTCGGATTGCAATCCGTTGTCTACCGCGGCAGAAAAATCCCTACCGCAAACCTTTCCTACTCGCACTCGGCATCCTGCCGTGGAGCGGATTCGACACCAAAACGCTGCCGCCGCTTGCGTGCACTCTCTCACCCGCTATCGGATTCGCCTTACCCGCGCCTACATATTCCTTACCGTGCACCCGCCCGCAAACCCACCCGCACACCCCACCGCAACACACACAAACACGCTGCCGTGAGCTCTGCCGCGCGCTGTTTTCGCGCGTTTTCTTTGCCGTACGGTACAAAACTATGGTTTTTGCTGCCGTGCGCCAAATTCGTTGCCGTGAGCTCGTTTCTTGCTTGTTTTTCCTAGTTTTTCTTTTGTTTTCTTCCTTGTTATCTCTAGGTTCTTGTTCTGATCCTTGATAAGCCTTAGCCACTGACTTTCTACAGCAAACTTTAGGTACCAAAACCCATAAGACTAGCTGTTTAATTGCTCTGCAGGCTGCTCATTTGATCAAATCTGTCCACAATTTTCTGTTTTCTTCATATTGTTGCTCCTAGTTGATTCAAAGGCCATTGAAAAAATCAAAAAATAGAGAAAAAAAAGTATAAAAAAATAGAAAGAAAGAAAAATCAAAAGAGGCTGTGCTACTTATCACTAGCGGAAGCTATTTCATATTGGATATTTTGTGGACAAATTGAGCAATCTTGTGCCTGGTTCATTGAGTATTTGCTAGTGTCTTTCTAGTGCTTGCAAAATCTCTACCATATATTTGCTAAGCCACAATTGTCTCCAAGTGTGTGTGTGTTTCCTTAGTATTTTTTATCACATTAAGTAGTGCATTGGAGCTGTTATTTTGGTGTTGTTAGGATTCCCAACCAAGCCCCACCAAAAACCCTGTTTGCATTGTGATACCTGATAGCTCAGATATTCTTTTCTCACACCAAAGCACATTATTCATTGCTCCTTGTTGGTAAGTTGATCCTTTTCTCTCTTGGAACATTAAGTGAAGCCATCTTTGCTTGGTTTTGAGTGAGTTGAGAGTGGCACCACAAACCCATTGATTATTTTGTTACTAACTAGTTAATCATGAGTTCTTCTAGTGATGTTGATGTGCAGGCAAAGAAGAAGCCCGAGGACATTGTCAAGTGGAATGAGTATGAGGCATTGAGAGATGTCATGTACAAAAGGATTACTAATGAAGTTGATAAGACTGATGAAGATTTGAGAAAGGAGATGACTACTCTTGATTTGAGGATAGATGGTTGTGCATCTCAAGAATCTGTCAATGAGATTAAAGAGACTTTGAGGACATTGACACAACAAGTGACTACAATTGCAAATCTAGTTGAACAACTACAACAAAGACCTCAATCTATTGCTCCAATTGATGATGGGAGAGGAAATTTTAATGGAGGCCGTGGAGGATTGGCAAGAAGAGTACCATTGGAAAATAATAGAGAGGATGATGGCTTGGGAAAACCAAAATTCTCTATCCCTAGTCTTGCTTGTGATTCTGAAGATGTGGAAGAGTACTTGATGTGGGAGATAAAAATTGAGAAACTGTGGAGACTCCATGAGTATTCCGAGGAGAGGAAAGTGAAACTTGCATCTTCTTCATTTGATGGCTATGCTCTCTTGTGGTGGGATGGCATTACAAGATTGGGAGAAGAAAATGAAGAGGAAGAGGTGAACACATGGAGAGAGATGAAGCAATTGCTAAGAGAGAGATTTGTTCCCAAGAATTATATTAGAACTCTCTATGACAAATTACAACAATTGAAGCAAGGATCCAAGACAGTTGATGCCTATTACAAAGAGATGGAATTAATCATACAAAGGGCTCGGATTGAGAGGCACCTGAACAAACAATGCAAAGATTCTTGAGTGGATTACAATTCAAAATTAGAAGCGTTGTGAGGCATGTTTCTTATGCCAATATGAGTGAATTATTGCATCAATCAAGGGAGGCTGGAAAGAGGTTGAATGAGGAGCTACAAGTGAGTGCAAGAAGGAGTTTTCCATCACAAAAATCAAATTTCTCATCACCTACATGATAAGGGGTGGCCCAATCTTCTCAGTGAACTCACAGATAACTTCTGTATTGATAACTAGTGCGCCACTAAGAACTCTCCGGCTGATCCCTGAAGCCAATGCAACAGATAGCAACCCAATGGATATTCTTAACTCCACATTCTTGCACAAGTAATCCACCGACTACAAGTGGTCCTGTACCGTCTTATTCCCAGTGGAACAGCAGGTAACACGTAAAGTTTGCAGATGAACTTCCAGTATGAAAGGCTAACAAGCAGTTTCAACTAGAGGTTATGGGGTTTGTTTGATTCAATCGTAGTCTGCCCTCTCCTATGCACCCCAAGGGGTATATATGAGAGGGGGTGCGGCCACAAGGCTCCCCTTGCGCAAGCACCTAACCTAATTGGACTAGGACTCCTACTAGGACACAAAATAGATACAAACCGGCCACATACACAAGGGGTGCGGCCATATTGGTATGGAAACCAAACCTACTACTACTAGAACTCCATATGGCGCATTGATGCTTCCTTGTGGGCGCCCTCCTCTTTCCTTGTCCATCTATGAGTGTGAAATAACAATGTGGCATTGTTTTCCACACTTAGTGCATTTGATCTTGTGGTGGCACCATCCCCTTATCATGATAACAATTGTTATTTGTTGTTTTCACCATGCTAGCACTTGTTTTCCACCTCCTCTTGAAGTCCATGCTCATCCTTGTGTAGCTCCCCTCCTTGATCTCCAATCATGTTTGTGTTATCAACAAACCTAAGAATACACAAATGCAATGACTTAGGTAGTATAAAGCTCTCACAAATATAAACATTATATTCAAGTAGGAGTGAATTCACCTGTTGTTGTAATAGCTTGGTTCT
Source organism: Alopecurus myosuroides (assembly GCA_028641055.1). Lineage (NCBI taxonomy): Eukaryota > Viridiplantae > Streptophyta > Magnoliopsida > Poales > Poaceae > Alopecurus > Alopecurus myosuroides. The sequence continues at coordinate 195,022,237 of CM054060.1, read as the reverse complement.
TGATCTTGTCATTGGACCAATCCTCACTTCATTAGCTTTAATTGGTGGATCTTCATGTTCAACAATAGGTGAAGAGCTAGGGATGTCCTCATCATCCTCCCCCTCTTGAAAAGGCATCGACCTCGATGCAAATCATCTCCATGGTAAGGTGTCAAATCAGCCACATTAAAAGAATTACTAACACCAAACTCATCAATTGGGAGGTCAATCTTGTATGCATTATCATTGATCCTTGAAATAACTTTGTAAGGACCAGCTCCTCTAGGCATCAACTTGGACTTTCTCAATGTTGGAAATCTATCTTTTCTGAAGTGTAGCCAAACCGTATCTCCTGGCCGAAATATAAGTTCCTTCCTCTTCTTGTTTACTCTTTCAGCCACATGTTTTCCTTTCTTCTCAATTGCTTCTTTTGTTTTCTCATGAATCTTCTTCACAAAATCATCCCTTTTTGATGCCTCCATATTAACTCTCTCATGTAATGGAAGTGGTAATAAATCAAGAGGAGTAATAGGCTTGAAACCATACACCACCTCAAAAGGACATAATTGAGTAGTTGAATGCACAGCTCTATTGTAAGCAAATTCCACATGGGGCAAACACTCCTCCCACTCCTTCAAATTCTTTTTGATCATACCTCTTAGCAATGTGGACAATGTTCTATTAACCACCTCAGTTTGTCCATTAGTTTGGGGGTGGCAAGTAGTAGAAAATAATAGCTTGGTGCCAAGCTTACCCCAAAGTGTCTTCCAAAAGTAACTCATGAACTTGACATCTCTATCTGAAACTATAGTCCTTGGAACTCCATGCAATCTGACAATCTCTCTAAAGAACAAATTGGCAATGTGAGAAGCATCATCACTCTTGTGGCATGGAATAAAATGAGCCATCTTTGAAAATCTATCCACAACCACAAAGATAGAATCATGTCCTCTTTTTGTTCTTGGCAATCCCAACACGAAATCCATGCTAATATCTTCCCATGGTGTACTTGGTGATGGCAATGGTGTATATAATCCATGGGGCTTCAATTTTGATTTGGATTTGTTGCAAGTAATGCATCTTTGCACCAATCTATACACATCTCTTCTCATATGTGCCCAATAGAAATTTTCTGCCAACATCAACAATGTTTTCTCTCTTCCAAAGTGTCCCATCAATCCTCCACTATGAGATTCCTGGATCAAAAATAAATGCAAAGAACACTCGGGAATACACAATTTGTTAGCTGTAAACAAGTACCCATCATGTATGTGAAATTTTTCCCATGCTTTAGTGTTAACACATTTATTAAATGGCATGGAAAATTCATTATCTTCATCATATAAATCTCTAATACCCTCCAAACCCGAAACCTTGATTTCTAAATTTGAGAGTAACATATTTTTTCTTGACAAAGCATCAGCAACTACATTATCCAATCCCTTTTTATGTTTTATAATGTATGGAAAAGATTCAATGAATTCAACCCACTTAGCATGTCTCTTATTCAAATTATTTTGGCACTTTAGAAATTTCAATGCTTCATGATCACTATGAATAATAAATTCTTGAGGCCACAAATAATGTTTCCATACTTCTAAAACTCTCACAAGTGCATATAATTCTTTATCATAAACAGAATAATTCAATTGTGCACCATTCAATTTTTTCAGAAAAATAGGCAATAGGTTTCTTTTCTTGCATGAGCACACCTCCAATACCTATGCCACTAGCATCACATTCAATCTCAAATTGTTTATCAAAATTTGGAAGCATAAGCAATGGGGCCGAAATCAACTTCTCTTTCAAAGTATCAAAAGCAATATCTTGTGAAACACCCCATTCGAAATTGACACCTTTCTTAGTTAGATCATTCAAAGGGGCAGCAATTGTACTAAAATTAGGCACAAATCTTCTATAGAAACTAGCAAGCCCATTAAAACTTCTAACTTGACTCACATTAGTTGGAATTGGCCAATTTTGAATAGCTTCAATTTTAGATTGATCAACTTCAATTCCATGCTTAGAAACAACATAACCAAGAAATATAACTTTATCTTTGCAAAAAGTGCACTTCTCAAGATTACCATACAATTTATTAGTTCTTAGCACTTGCAAAACTTGTCTAATATGATCCATGTGGTCATGTTCATTGTGGCTATATATGAGAATATCATCAAAATAAACTACCACAAATCTACCAATAAAGTCTCTCAAAATATGGTTCATTAATCTCATGAAAGTACTAGGTGCATTAGTTAAACCAAAGGGCATTACTAACCACTCATATAAACCAAATTTTGTCTTAAAAGCAGTTTTCCACTCATCTCCCTCTTTCATTCTTATTTGATGGTATCCACTACGCAAATCAATTTTAGAGAAAAGAGTAGCACCACTTAATTCATCTAACATGTCATCTAAACGTGGTATAGGATGACGATAACGAATAGTGATGTTATTAATTGCTCTACAATCTACACACATGCGCCAAGTACCATCTTTCTTAGGAACCAAAATAACGGGAACGGCACAAGGAGATAGACTAACCCGAATATAACCTTTGTCCAATAATTCTTGTACTTGCTTTTGGATCTCCTTTGTTTCTTGTGGATTGGTTCTATAAGGAGCTCGGTTTGGGAGAGATGCTCCCGGGATCAAATCAATTTGATGTTCAATTCCTCTCAATGGTGGCAATCCCGAGGGCACATCTTGTGGAAAAACATCCTCAAAATCCTGCAAAACATTAGAAATACCAAGAGGAATAGGGGTCATGTCATTAGAAACCAAAATCTCTCCCTTGTGAATAAGCACAATAGGGACTAGTAAAGGATCATCCTTAAATTCCCTCAAATCCTCTTTAGTGGCTAACATGCATAATAGGTTCTCTCTCTTTTTACCACTCGAATTGGTTTTGCTATCACTCCCCATGGCTTGTATTTTTGGTGTTCCCTCATCCCTCTCTCTCTCCTTTTCCTCTTTCATAGCAATTTTGGATTGTGACTCATTTACAATTTGTTGTGGAGTCATAGGCCTCAAGATAATAGTCCTCCCATGATGGTTCAACTCATAAGTATTAGCTCTTCCTTCATGCTTCACACTTCTATCAAATTGCCAAGGTCTTCCCAATAATAGGTGACACACTGTCATAGGAACCACATCAAACTCAGTAGCATCCTTATAAGGTCCAATTTGAAACTCCACTCTCACCATATGAGATACCTTCATTTGTCCAGTGCTACTCAACCATTGTATATGATAAGGGCTCGGATGTGGTAAGTATTTTAGGTTCAACTTGGCACATAAATCCTTGCTTGCCAAGTTTCTACAACTCCCTCCATCAATAATGACTTTGCAAGCCATGTTGGGACCAATAACAGCCTTTGTTTGGAATAAATTGCACCTTTGATTTTCAGGACTAGGCACCACACTCAATGAATTTTGGGTGCAAACAATAGAAGGCATAGTAGTAGCATAAGCATCCAAAGGAGAATCACTCAAATATCCATCATCATCATCAAGATCATTGGGATCAACATCATCACCTGTCTCATATTCATTGTTCTCATTGATAATCATCACTTTTGAATTTGGACAATCCTTCTTGAAGTGCCCTTTTCCTCCACATGTGTGGCATGTAATATCTCTATTCCTTGTAGTAGGAGCACTAGAACCCGAAGCACTTGCTGTTGGTTGTGGTGTTTTCCTTGTATTAGCCACACTAGGCTCGGATTTGGATGATGTAGCACCTCGAAAATTTGATGATGGAGGTGGTGGTGTTGAAGTACTAGGAGTAATAGATGATCTCAAAGGAAATCTACTCTTTGTTCTAGCCAAATTTTGTGCTTCCTCCAATAGATGTGATTCGGCCTCTCTAGCATGATGTAAGAGATCATGCATATTAGTGTATTGATAATGCCTCACAATGCCCTTGATTCTATAATGTAATCCTGAAAGAAATCTTTGCATTGTTTGCTCCTCTTGTTCTTCCACACGGCCTCTTTGCATGATCATCTCCATCTCTTGATAATAAGCATCAACTGTCTTGGTACCTTGCTTCAATTGTTGTAGCTTGTCAAATTGTTGCCTTATGTAATTGGGAGGTACAAATCTTTCCCTCATGAGCCTCTTCATGGTGTTCCAAGTAGCAATGGGTAACTCACCATCATTATGTCTCTTTCTCACTAAATTGTCCCACCATCTAAGAGCATATCCATCAAACTCAGAAGATGCCAACTTGATCTTTCTATCCTCATTGTAATCATGCAATCTCCAAAGCTTCTCAATTTTCAAATCCCATAGCAAAAATTCTTCCACATCCATAGTATCAAAGCTGAAAGATGGAATAGAAAATTTTGGTTTACCCAATATATCTTCTCTATTGTCATTAGCATTGGGCAAAGGAACACGCCTAGCACGGCCTAGAAAACCTCCTCTTCCTCTTTCTCCTCTAGCTCCACGGCCAAAATTAAGCTCTTCTCCATTATTGGCATCACTATGGATACTAGCATTGTCATCATCAATAGGTGGCAACCGAGCTTGAAGCAAAGTTTGAAGATCATTCATATTGTTGTTGATAGCATCAATAGCATCTTGCATTGTTCTCAATTGAGCACTATTGGTTTCGGCCAATTTATTGGTGCTCTCCACATTCTTCTTTGTGGCATCAACTAACTCATAAACAGGATCAACAGCTTCATTCACATATTTCTTGTAATGTTCCTCATTGTCATCCAATTTCTTTGTCAACACATCCCTTAATGCCTCATACTCCCTCCAATTCACTCCCTCGGATTGATCCTTCTTTTGCTGCACAAGATCACTACTAGAAAGATCCATTAGAGGTTAGTGAAAATAAAACAAGTATAGGTTGTGGTGCCTCTCACAACTCACTCAAGAATCTAGCAAAACAATAGGATATCTTACCACTCCAAAGTGAATAGAGATACTTACCACAAGTAGAGGCAATTAAAGTGCTTTGGTGTGAAGAAAAGAATACCCAGGTTTTTAACTCTCACAATGGCAAACAAGGTTATTTAGTGGAGCTTGGTATGGATACCTAACAATCACCAAAGTAACAATCCTATTTGCTGTCTTAGTGAAGATATAAAATACCCAAGGAAACTCACACAATGGAGACAAATGTGGCAAAGCAATATGTGGATGGAAATTTGCAATGCACTAGAAAGTCACTAGCTAGGCTCTTAATTGACAGGCACAAGATTGCTCAATGCAAAACCAAGTGTCACAATGGCAAGCTCAACTAGTAAACAATAGCAATGATATGGCCTTTTTGCACTTTCACTTTTCTCTTTTCTCTTTTTTTTATACTTTTTGCTTTTTCTATTTTTTTTTTTGAATTTTTCAATGGCCTTACACTAAGCTAGGAGCAACGATTAACCAAACACAAGTGAACACAATGGTGGTGATGAAAATGAGCAGCCTGTCAGAGCACAAAATAGCTATACTTGTGGGAAAGTTCCTATTAATATGCTGTAGAAAGGCTGTGGCTAAGGTTCACAAGGTATGGATATGATGTTCCTAGTGATGGAAATAGGAAAAACAAAAGAAAACAGAAAACATCTATGTGAAATTGGGGCTATGGAACACTCACGGCAGGAAAACAGCACAATTTGGTACCACGGCAGAGCTCACGGCAGCCAAAACGTCGATTTTTCGTACCGTGGCAGAGAACAGCAGCTCACGGCAGCACTTAGTAACTCACGGCAGGAAAAAGCAGCAAAATCGCGCCGCGGCAGAGCGTACGGCAGAGAAACGGAGGATTTCTGTACCGCGGCAGCAGCTGGCGACAGCGAATCGGCGGTTTCTGTGCCGCAGCAGCGCGCAGGGAAAATTTTGGTAAGGGCGTTACGGTGCGCGCGGGCGATTTGGTAAGCGTGAGTCGGGGGGAATCCGAGTGCAACTCGAGCGCGGCAGCGGTGGGAGATAGCGATGGTGTTGCGGTGGTGGAGCGATATGGTGGTATGCTGCGGGTATATGGGGGGGGGGTTTGGAACCGAATAGGGATGGAATCCGAGTCCAACTAGGAGGTGGGGTGCGGTGGGTTTTGTGGCACGGTAGGAAACCTAGGGTGGCTCGGATTGGGGGTGGATTTGGTGGATGGCAGCAGCTGTTTTTGGTATTTTTAGATATAAACTCGGCTAGATGAACAAGAACCCTAAACCTAGCCGAAAAATATGAAACTAAAAACGAGAAAAAGCAACACAAATCTAACACAAAGACAACACTAGTAATTGAAACTAAGATGATATCTAGGCTATGGCAAGAACTAAAACTATTTTTGTGGGGCAATTTTCTGGATAGGAAATAAAACACTCAAATCTAAAGGGAAATTGATAGCTCACCGAGGCAACCTGTAAATCTGATACCAAGATGATAAGGGGTGGCCCAATCTTCTCAGTGAACTCACAGATAACTTCTGTATTGATAACTAGTGCGCCACTAAGAACTCTCCGGCTGATCCCTGAAGCCAATGCAACAGATAGCAACCCAATGGATATTCTTAACTCCACACTCTTGCACAAGTAATCCACTTACTACAAGTGGTCCTGTACCGTCTTATTCCCAGTGGAACAGCAGGTAACACGTAAAGTTTGCAGATGAACTTCCAGTATGAAAGGCTAACAAGCAGTTTCAACTAGAGGTTATGGGGTTTGTTTGATTCAATCGTAGTCTGCCCTCTCCTATGCACCCCAAGGGGTATATATGAGAGGGGGTGCGGCCACAAGGCTCCCCTTGCGCAAGCACCTAACCTAATTGGACTAGGACTCCTACTAGGACACAAAATAGATACAAACCGACCCCATACACAAGGGGTGCGGCCATATTGGTATGGAAACCAAACCTACTACTACTAGAACTCCATATGGCGCATTGATGCTTCCTTGTGGGCGCCCTCCTCTTTCCTTGTCCATCTATGAGTGTGAAATAACAATGTGGCATTGTTTTCCACACTTAGTGCATTTGATCTTGTGGAGGCACCATCCCCTTATCATGATAACAATTGTTATTTGTTGTTTTCACCATGCTAGCACTTGTTTTCCACCTCCTCTTGAAGTCCATGCTCATCCTTGTGTAGCTCCCCTCCTTGATCTCCAATCATGTTTGTGTTATCAACAAACCTAAGAATACACAAATGCAATGACTTAGGTAGTATAAAGCTCTCACAATTATAAACATTATATTAAAGTAGGAGTGAATTCACCTGTTGTTGTAATAGCTTGGTTCTTGATCTTGTCATTGGACCAATCCTCACTTCATTAGCTTTAATTGGTGGATCTTCATGTTCAACAATAGGTGAAGAGCTAGGGATGTCCTCATCACTACACCTCCAAGTGCTACAACCCGTGGGAATTCTAGTACCAAACCCGAGACCACTACTTCAAATTCCAAGAAATCAACACCATCTACTTCGGGTTCTAGTGGTGCTACACCTCCTCCAAGAAATAGAGACATGACATGCCATACTTGTGGAGGAAAAGGTCATTTTAAGAGGGATTCCCCAAACAAGAAAGTTATGTTTCTCAATGCTAATGATGAGTGTGAGACTGTAGATGATGTTGATCCCAATGAGGAGGATGCATATGATGATGATGATGGTCCGATGCCTATGCTACAAATTATCCAATTATTGTTTGCACCAAAGCATTGAGTATTGTTCCTAGCAATGATGAGAGCCAAAGATGCAATTTGTTTCAAACCAAGGCAATTGTTGGTCCTAACATGGCTTGCAAGGTGATCATTGATGGAGGAAGTTGCAGAAATTTAGCAAGCAAGGATTTATGTTCAAAGCTAAGGTTGAGATATATTCCACACCCACATCCATATTATATTCAATGGTTCAATTAGAAGGAGGAAATAAGAGTATGCCAAATTGTGAGAGTGGACTTCCAAATTTGACCATACAATGATACTATTTAGTGTGATGTGGTTCCCATGTCAGTTTGCCATCTCTTGCTTGGAAGGCCATGGAAAATTGATAGAAAAGTGATACACAATGGGAGAGCAAACACTTATCAATTGAATTGGAACAATAAAGATATCATATTGAGTCCTATGACACCCCAACAAATAGTGAATGAATCAAGACAAAAAGTGGAATTGAATCTTGAGAAGGAGAGTGAGAGAGAAGATAAGAGTGAAAACGCTACTTCTATGGGTGAAAAAAAACCTAGGCCGAGTGGAAAAAATAAGGGAGTGAGCCTTTTGACAATGTTAGCCACCAAAGAGGATTTGAGAGAGTTTGAGGATGATCCTAGCCTACTACCTATAGTGCTCATGCACAAGGGGGAAATTTTGGTTTCTAATGACACGACTCCTCTTTCTATTGGTGTTTCTAATGTTTTACAGGAATTTGATGATGTTTTTCCAGAAGAAGTGCCCTCGGGATTACCACCATTGAGAGGGATTGAGCATCAAATTGATTTAATTCCTGGATCTTCATTACCAAACCGAGCTCCCTATAGGACAAATCCCCAAGAGACAAAGCAAATTCAGAAACAAGTACAAGATCTTATTGATAAAGGTTACATTCTAATAAGCTTATCTCCTTGTGATGTTCCTGTCATTTTAGTTCCTAAGAAAGATGGTACTTGGCGCATGTGTGTAGATTGTAGAGCAATTAACAATATCACTATTCGTTATCGTCATCCTATACCACGTTTGGAAGACATGTTAGATGAATTAAGTGGTAGTGCTATTTTCTCTAAAATTGATTTGCGTAGTGGTTATCATCAAATAAGAATGAAAGAACGGGATGAGTGGAAAACAACCTTTAAAACAAAATTTGGTTTATATGAGTGGTTAGTAATGCCTTTTGGATTAACTAATGCACCTAGTACTTTCATGAGATTAATGAACCATGTTTTGAGAGATTTTATTGGCAAATTTGTGGTTGTTTACTTTGATGATATTCTCATATATAGCCACAATGAATATGAACACATTGATCATATTAGACAAGTCTTGCATGTGCTAAGAGAAAATAAATTGTATGGAAATTTAGAAAATTGCACTTTTTGCAAAGATAAGGTCATATTTCTTGGTTATGTTGTCTCTAAGCATGGGATAGAAGTTGATGAATCTAAAATTGTAGCAATTAAAAATTGGCCAATTCCCATGAATGTGACTGAAGTAAGAAGTTTTAATGGACTAGCTGGATTTTATAGAAGATTTGTGAAAGATTTTAGTACTATTGCTGCCCCTTTAAATGATTTGACTAAGAAAGGTGTAAATTTCGAGTGGGGGTTGCTCAAGATATTGCTTTTGATACTTTGAAAAATAAGTTGATTTCGACTCCATTATTGATGCTATCTAATTTTAATAAACAATTTGATATTGAATGTGATGCTAGTGGCATAGGTATTGGAGGAGTGTTAATTCAAGATAAGAAACCAATTGCTTATTTTTCTGAAAAATTATATGGAGCACAATTGAATTATTCTGTCTATGATAAAGAATTGTATGCACTTGTTAGAGTTCTTGAGGTTTGGAAACATTATTTGTGGCCAAAGGAATTTATTATACATTCTGATCATGAGGCATTGAAATTTTTAAAGAATCAATCCAATCTTAATAAGAGACATGCTAAATGGGTAGAATTTATTGAATCTTTCCCATACATTATTAAACACAAGAAAGGATTAGATAATGTGGTGGCTGATGCTTTGTCTAGGAAAAATATGCTACTCACTAAATTGGATGTGCAAGTTTCGGGTTTAGAAGAATTAAAACCACTATATGCTCAAGATAAAGAATTTTCTACACCTTATATTAAATGTTCTAATGTGAAGGCTTGGGATAAATATCATATACATGATGGATTTTTGTTTAGAGCTAACAAACTTTGTATTCCCGAGTGTTCTTTGTGTTTGATGTTATTACAGTAATCTCATAGTGGTGGATTGATGGGTCACTTTGGACGAGAGAAAACATTGCTTATGTTGGCTGATTTTTTTTATTGGGCACATATGAGGAGAGATGTCTATAGATTTGTGCAAAAGTGTATCACATGCAACAAAGCCAAGTCCAAATTGAAGCCCCACGGATTATATACTCCATTGCCAACACCAACTAAAACATGGGAAGATATAAGCATGGATTTTGTGTTAGGCTTGCCAAGGACAAAGAGGGGACATGATTCAATTTTTGTGGTGGTGGATAGATTTTCCAAGATGTCACACTTCATTGCTTGCCACAAAAGTGATGATGCTTCCCACATTGCTACACTCTTTTTCAAGGAGATAGTAAGACTACATGGAGTACCAAGGACAATTGTTTCGGATAGAGATGTGAAATTCATGAGTTACTTTTGGAAGACATTATGGGGGAAGCTTGGAACCAAATTGTTGTTTTCTACAACATGTCACCCCCAAACAGATGGACAAACCGAGGTGGTGAATAGAACCTTGTCCACATTGTTGAGAACTATGATCAAGAAGAATTTGAAGGAGTGGAAAGATTGTTTGCCACATGTGGAGTTTGCCTATAATAGAGCTGTGCATTCAACTACTCAACTATGTCCTTTTGAGGTGGTTTATGGATTTCGGCCTACTACACCACTTGATTTATTACCACTTCCTATTCAAGAGAGAATAAACATGGATGCATCCAAAAGGGCTGATTTTGTGAAGAAGATACATGAGAAAACAATGGATGCAATAGAGAAGAAAGGGAATGATATTGCTCAAAGGAGAAATAAAAAGAGAAAGGAGGTTATTTTTCAGGAGGGAGATTTGGTATGGGTACACTTTCGGAAGGATAGGTTCCCTAAGCTAAGGAAATCAAAATTATTGCCAAGAGGTGTTGGTCCTTACAAAGTGATTGCAAAAATAAATGACAATGCTTTTCAAGGGGGGAGGGGGAGGATGATGAGGACATCCATAGTACATTGCCACTTAAACAAGATGAAGTGAGACTTGGACCAATGACAAGATCAAGGACCAAGCTACTAGAACAACATGTGAATCAATCCTCATTGATTATGATATTTATGATTATGAGAATTTTATACTACCTAAGTCTATGCATTTATGTATGATTAGGTTTATTGATAACACAAACATGATGGAGGAGAACAATTAAGAGGAGCTAGAAGATGATTATACAAGTGGTGAAAACAAAGGAGCCATGGTGAAAACAATGTTAGAAGATGGTGAAAACAATAATGGCATGGTGAAAACAAGTGTCCAAGATGGAGAAAACAAATAAATAACAATTGTTATGTCAATAAAACAATTGTTATTCTTCAAGACAAGGGTATAGGCGCCTCCACCAAGTCAAATGCGCCATAGAAAATCCTATTTCTAATAGGTATGGTTTGTATACCATAATTGGCCGAATCCCTTAATGGTGGATCGGTTTGTATCTCTCTTTGAGTCATAGTTGGACTCCTAGTCCTAGTAGGAGTCCTAGTCCATGTAGGAGGAGGGGACTTGTGCAAGGAGCCCCTTGTGGCCGCACCCTCCACCTATATATGTCCACCACCTGCGTGTGGTATAGGTAGAACAAGTTTAAACCAAAACCAACAAACCCTAGCCTCTAGTTTGTATTGCTGCTAAGCATACTACTTGAAGTTTACCCTGCAAAGTTGCGTGATATCTTGTTATTCCATCTGGGAATAGGGGGATACATGACCACTTGTGATCTTTGATTACTTGTGCAAGAGTGTGTAGTTGAGAATATCCAAAGAGCTTGATTGTTGTTGCATCTGGCAACAGGGGTTAGCTGAGTGAGAGGTCTCAGTGTAGCACTAGTTATCCAATTATCAGAAAATCCACAAAAAGAGAGAGAAGCTCATTGAGAAGATTGGGCCACCCCATATCATTATGTTGAGTCAGTAAACCTACTTCTTTCTGTCTTAAGCAAGCATTTGAGTTGTTGTGATCCATCCATCTATATGTTGATTTACGCAATCATGTTCTTTATTCTTCCTTGTTTGTACAAATGCTTTTATCTGTTTGAATACCACTTTGAAAGTTACCAATGTCTGCAAAGAGACTGTTATAACTGATCATGATAAAGTCTGCAATATAAGCTCTAGTATAAATACTATGATCGAAAGATAAGTACACTTTTAATTGTTCTCCGACGAAGAACGAAGTTTGCCTTTGCCAATTTTGATTTCCTTTTTGCACCTTTATTGTTCCTTTACTTGTTTCAAGTTTGATTATATGAGCGGAAGTTGCTATCTAAAATGACTTGCTATTTGTTAGATTTGATGCCTCTTGTCCTTATTTTATTTATCAACACCTCACTCCATAAACCTGTGGTCATGTTTACTGAGTTCAGTTTCGCTTGGGGACAAGCGAGGTTTAAGCTTGGGGGGGGGGGGAGTTGATACTCCATTTTGCATCACTATTTTATATTTTTTTTTTCTGTTATTCATCGATATATTTCATATTGTGATGCATCACTTATGTTATTTTATCTTATTTTGCATGTTTCATAATTTTTGGAGAATAAACACCGGGACCAGAAATCTGATGGAAAAGGCACCATCGAGATACCCTATTTCAGAAGATCAGAAGAAGATGGGGGGATACCGGAGGAGTCTTAGAAGTTCCGAGGAGGAAGTCAGCCAGAAGGGCACCCGGAGGGGGGCCACCTGGGGCCCACACCACCAGGCGGCGCCCCCCTCTAGTCGCGCCTTGGGGGTGGTCTGGCCCCCTGGCCCACTCCTGGGCCCCCTTTCGCGTACTTGACCCCTAGGGAACCGTAAGCCCCAGAACATCATCGAAGAATTATTCCGCCTCCGCCTCGGGGCGAAAAACAGTAGAGAGAGAAAATCTCTCTGATGACCCCCAAGTATAGGGGATCACAACAGTCTTTGAGGGAAGTAAAACACAAATTTATTGATTCGACACAAGGGGAGCCAAAGAATATTTATTAGCCTTAACAACTGAGTTGCCAATTCAGGTGCACCTGAAAGTAGACTTTCTCGCAACAATTTATCAGTGGTAATAGTTTTATAGCAGCAGTAGAAATAATATAACAAAAGTAGTAAAATAGTAAGATAAGTAGCAATCTTGGAAAACAGCAGGATGGGAAGTACCATACGCACAGAGGGAATGGATGGACGGGCATTGCATGGATAACATAGGTCATGTAATAATCTAACATGGGCATTGCAGATAATAATAATAAAGCGTCCAACTTCTAGGCAAACCATAGGCATGTGTTCCAATATAGTCATACATGCTCGCAATGAGAAACTTGCACAAAATCTATTGTCCTACAAGCCCGTGGCAGCGGGGCCTCAAGAGAAACTACTGGTAATTAAGGTGCTCCTTTTAATAAAGCACCAGAGAAAAGCATTAACACTCAGTGAACACACGTGATCCTCACATCACAACCATCCCCTCCGGTTGTCCCAATTTCTGTCACTTCAGGGTCTCGGGTTCCAGACAATGACATGTGTAAACAACTTGCAGATATGATGATAAGGGGTGGCCAATATTCTCAATGAGCTTCTCTCTCTTTTTGATATTTTCTGATATATGTGGATAACTAGTGCTACACTGAGACCTCTCTTAGCAGATCCCTGTTGCCAATGCAACAACAATCAAGCTCCTTGGATATTCTCAACTACACACTCTTGCACAAGTAATCAAAGATCACAAGTGGTGCTGTATCCCTCTATTCCCAGATGGAATAACAAGATATCACGCTGCTTTGCAATTGGTAAACTTCAAGATGAATGCTTTACAAGCAATACAATCTAGAGGCTAGGGTTTTGGGGGTTTTTGGTTTAAACTTGTTCTCCCCCTAATCCACACGTAGGTGGCACATATATAGGTGGAGGGGTGCGGCCACAAGGGGGCCTTGCGCAAGCAACCCTCCCCTACTAGGACTAGGACTCCTACTAGAACTAGGAGTCCAACTAGGACACACAATAGGGATACAAACCGACCCAAATTAATGGGATGCGGCCACAATGGGTATACAAACCAAACCTACTACTATTAGGACTCATTATGGCGCATAGATGTCCTTTGTGGGCGCCCTCCTCTTGCTTGTCCATCAATGAGTGTGGAAATAACATATTGTCAATGTTTTCCACACTAAGTGCATTTGACTTGGTGGAGGCACCTATCCCCATGTCTTGATGAATAACAATTGTTTTATTGGAATAACAATTGTTATGAATTGTTTTCACCATCTTGCTTGATTGTTTTCACCAATGTGATCTTGTTTTCCACCTCTTGAATATTTGTTTTCACCATGATCATGTTGTCTTCTATCAACTCTCCATTCATGCTTGTGAGAACATAATCCTTAGGTCCATCCTTATCATCCTCCCTTTCTTCAAGACAAGACGTCCTTGGCTTGTTATTATCTGAAAGTGGAATAAACAAAAAGAACAAAGTGTATGCACAATATATGTAACTCTAATGGCACTCATTAGTTGTTAGTAAAACATAATGTAGTGCATATGAATTGTGATCACGAAATTTGTATGAAAACAACACATAAAATTCATAGCTTTTCAATCCATAGCAATCATAATTGCATATATAAGTGAAATTTATTTGAATAGCACATGTATCCGATGAATATTGTGGTAAACCAAACATATGTGTAATATTATGCCCATATGTAAAAATTTGTAATTCATCCCGAGGTAACATATCATATAATTCGGCCACATTATCATAAGTGGTGTACCATGAAAATTGTATCCAAGTTATAATCACCAATCAAATAAAATTTGAAACTAGTATCATATGTGCTAGAATCATCATAATCAAATTTATCCATAGCACATTGCATATTAATTGGTTTTTTAGTATGTCATAATATATAATATCACTAGATGGTATCTTAGCAAGTACTTCTTTATGTGTAATAAGAACCACATTGTGAAATTTCGAATTCATCATAATCTTATATGGTTGTACATTATCACATAATTCACTACTTGTATGTACTAACCCGAAATCCATACCCTTAGCAATACTAACCTCCTCATGTGTAGTAGGTATGATTTCATCAATATCTTGTGAATTTGAAGGTTGTGTCTCCCTTTCTTCAAAAATAACCTTCATATCACAAGTAAGAACTCTTGTATCCGTGGCATAATCCTCCATTTTATGTGATGATTGTGATGTTTCTTTGTGCTCCCTTTCTTCAATAGAAACCTGTACACAAGAAACAACACTAGGAAAAATTATGTCATTAGTTAAAAGGCTCTTTCCACTCGGCCTAGACTTGTCTTCCTCCATGGATTTGGTGTTTTCACTCCCCTTCTCTTTTTTGTCTTGATTCATGCATTATTTGTTGGGGTGACATAGGCCTCAATATGATATCCTTATTGTTCCAATTCAATTGGTAGGTGTTTGCTCTCCCATTGTGTAGCACCTTTCTATCAAATTGCCATGGTCTTCCAAATAATAGGTGGAAAACCGACATGGGAACAACATCACACTCAATAGTATCCTTGTATGGTCCAATTTGAAATTCCACTCTCACCATATGACATACCTTTATCTCCTCTTTGTCAGTGATCCATTGAATATAGTATGGATGTGGATGTGGAATATACTTCAACCTTAGCTTTGCACATAAATCCTTGCTTGCTAGATTTCTACAACTTCCTCCATCAATGATTACCTTGCAAGCCATGTTGGGTCCAACAATTGCCTTGGTTTGAAATAGATTGCATCTTTGGCTCTCATCATTGCTAGGAACAATACTCAATGCTTTGGTACAAACAATAGTTGGATAATTTGTAGCAAAAGCATCAATAGGACCATCATCATCATCATCATATGCATCCTCATCATTGGGATCAACATCATCTCCAGTCTCATATTCATAATTATCATTGAGTAACATAACCTTCTTGTTGGGGAAATCCCTCTTAAAATGTCCTTTTCCTCCACAAGTATGGCATGTCATATCTCTATTTTTTGTAGGAGGTGTAGCACCACTAGAACCCGAAGTAGATGTAGTAGGCTTGTTTGAAATTGTTGAATTTGGCTCGGGTTTGGTACTAGGAGTCCCACGGGTTGGAGGTGTAGGTGTTGCAAAATTGAATTGTTGTGAAGAAAAACTTCTTCTTGCACTTACTTGTAGTTCTTCTTGCAATCTCTTTTCGGCCTCCCTTGCTTGATGAAGTAACTCACTCATATTTTTGTAAGGAACATGCCTCACAATACTTCTCACTTTGAATTGCAATCCACTCAAGAACCTTTGCATTGTTTGTTCGGGAGCCTCTCTAATTCGAGCCCTTTGAATAATTAATTCCATCTCCTTATAGTAGGCATCAACGGTTTTGGATCCTTGCTTCAATTGTTGCAATTTTTCATAGAGAGTTCTAATATAATTCTTGGGAACAAATCTTTCTCTTAGCAATTGCTTCATCTCTCTCCATGTGTTCACCTCTTCTTTTTCTTTTTCTTATCTATCTTTTGTAATGCCATCCCACACAAAAGAGCATAGCCATCAAAGGAAGAAGATGCAAGGTTCACTTTCCTCTCCTCGGAATACTCATGAAGTCTCCATAATTTCTCAATTTTGAGCTCCCACATCAAGTACTCTTCCACATCTTCAGAGTCACAAGCAAGACTAGGGATGGAGAATTTTGGTTTTCCCAAGCCATCATTCTCTCTATTATTTTCCAATGGTACTCTTCTTGCCACTTGTACACGGCCATCATTCATATTTCCTCTCACATCCTCAATTTGAGCAACAGCTTGAGGTGTTTGTTGAATTTGTTGTAAGGTATTTGTAATTGTAGTCACTTGTAGAGTCAATGTCCTTATAGCATCCTTGATCTCATTGACAGAATCTTGGGATGCACACTCCCTTATCTTCAAATCAATTATATTCAAATCTTCTCTCAATTGATCATCACTTCTCTCAATATCTCTAGCAATCTTATTGGACAAATGATCTCTCAATGCCTCATACTCATTCCATTGGACAGTATCCTCGGGTTTCTTCTTTGCCTGCACATCAACATCACTAGAAGAACTCATGATTAACTTGTTAGTAACAAAATAATCAATGGGTTTGTGGTGCCTCTCTCAACTCACTCAAAACCAAGCAAAGAGGGCTTCACTTGATGTTCCAAGAGAGAAAAAGATCAACTTACCAAACAAGGAGCAATGATCAATGTGCTTTGGTGTGAGAAGAGAATAACCGAGCTATCAAGTATCACAATGCAAACAGGGTTTTTGGTGGGGCTTGGTTGGGATTCCTAACAACACCAAAAAAACAGCTCCAATGCACTGCTTAGTGTGATAAAAAGTACTAAGGAAAAACACACTCACACTTGGAGACAATTGTGGCTTAGTTATATGGTGGAGATTTTGCAAGCACTCAAAAGACACTAGCAAATACTCAATGAAACAGGCACAAGATTGCTCAATTTGTCCACAAAATATCCAATATGAAATAGCTTCCACTAGTGATAGTAGCACGGCCTCTTTTGAATTTTTCTTTCTTTTCTATATTTTTTTTATACTTTTTACTTTTTCTCTATTTTATTTTTATTTTTTCAATAGCCTTTGAATCAACTGGGAGCAAAAATTTAGATGGAAAACAACTAGTGGACAGAAATTTGAGCAGCCCGTAGAGCAATTAAACAGCTAGTCTTTGGGTTATGGAACCTAATATGGCTGTAGAAAGGCTTGTGTCTAAGGCTAAACAAAGTTCAGATGAGATCCTAATGAATAAACAGGAAAGAACAAAAGAAAACTAAAGAAAACAGAATTTTTTTGAGCTCACGGTAGCAACTATGGCCACGGCAGAGAAAGTGCACGTTTTGTGCCGTACGGCAGCGAAAACAGCACAAAAACCGCTCACGGCAGCAGCTCACGGTGGTACTTCACGGCAGAGCGCGGTATGGCGTGTGGTGTGATGCGTTACGGGTGTGGGTGGCGTTTTGTAAGCGCGCGCTAGGACTCCGAGTGCGGCTAGGTGAAGTGGTGGTTGGCGGCAGCGGCGACATGGTTTTTGCGCGATTTTGAGGCCGCGGCAGCGAAAACCGAGCGCTACTAGGAGTCCGAGTTTGGTAAGGAAAATTTGCGCGCTGGTAAAGGAAAATTGGCACCGGGGGCGTGTTTGGTAAGGAGTGGAGCGGTGCGGTGGGTTGGGTGGTTGCGGTAGCGAGCTGGTGGGATTTTCGAATAGGGTATTGATCGGATTGCAATCCGAGTATGGCTAGAACACCCATGGCTATATGGAAGTGAAATTTCGAGATCAAGATCAACTCACACAAGGGCAAGTTGTAGGTCTAAAATCTCAAGATGAACACACACGGCAACACTATTTTTGTGAGTTTTTTTGATATAGATGATAACAAAGATAAAAGATGAACCCTAAAAACAGAAAAACAGAAACACAAATCAACAAAAAGCAGCAACTAGGTAGATGCAAATTGGTGTTGATCTAGGCTCTGGCAATGAACTAAACAACTATTTTTGTGTGGCTTTTTCTGGATAGGAAATAAAAACAACTAGACTAGGGATACATTTGCTCACCGAGTAAACCTGAGGCTCTGATACCAAGATGATAAGGGGTGGCCCAATCTTCTCAATGAGCTTCTCTCTCTTTTTGATATTTTCTGATATATGTGGATAACTAGTGCTACACTGAGACCTCTCTTAGCAGATCCCTGTTGCCAATGCAACAACAATCAAGCTCCTTGGATATTCTCAACTACACACTCTTGCACAAGTAATCAAAGATCACAAGTGGTGCTGTATCCCTCTATTCCCAGATGGAATAACAAGATATCACGCTGCTTTGCAATTGGTAAACTTCAAGATGAATGCTTTACAAGCTATACAATCTAGAGGCTAGGGTTTTGGGGGTTTTTGGTTTAAACTTGTTCTCCCCCTAATCCACACGCAGGTGGCACATATATAGGTGGAGGGGTGCGGCCACAAGGGGGCCTTGCGCAAGCAACCCTCCCCTACTAGGACTAGGACTCCTACTAGAACTAGGAGTCCAACTAGGACACACAATAGGGATACAAACCGACCCAAATTAATGGGATGCGGCCACAATTGGTATACAAACCAAACCTACTACTATTAGGACTCATTATGGCACATAGATGTCCTTTGTGGGCGCCCTCCTCTTGCTTGTCCATCAATGAGTGTGGAAATAACATATTGTCAATGTTTTCCACACTAAGTGCATTTGACTTGGTGGAGGCACCTATCCCCATGTCTTGATGAATAACAATTGTTTTATTGGAATAACAATTGTTATGAATTGTTTTCACCATCTTGCTTGATTGTTTTCACCAATGTGATCTTGTTTTCCACCTCTTGAATATTTGTTTTCACCATGATCATGTTGTCTTCTATCAACTCTCCATTCATGCTTGTGAGAACATAATCCTTAGGTCCATCCTTATCATATGATCAAGAAACATAATTATACTCATGAAACAATAACATGTTCAGATCTGAGATCATGGCACTCGGGCCCTAGTGACAAGAATTAAGCATAACAAGTTGCAACCATGATAGAAAAAACTAACAATGGATACTATGCACTATGCCCTAACAATCAGGCATTATTACATGATCGATGTCATCCAATTCCTTCCATCCCTCTCACCCTACATCGGTGTTTACTCACACATGGACGGGGTCACCATGGATGGTCGATGGAGAAGAGGTGCTGGTGTCGATGGCGATGATCTCCTTCGAATCCATGTCCCGGTAGGGCGCTAGAACAGGAACTTCTGATCCACGAATCGAGTTTCGAGGTGGCGGCGGGGCTATGTTGTGTTTCCGTGGAATATGATGAACCCCCCTCGGTTTTAGGTTATGGGGCATAAGTAGTTGAAAGGGGAGCCCGAGGGGGTGCCGGGGTGGCCCACACCACCAGGCGACGCGACCAAGGGGGGGGAGCCAGGGGGTGGTGTGGCCCCCTCCTGGCCTCCTTCTAGGTCCCGGGATCTTCTGGTGTTTTAAGATCAAAGGGATCTTTTGTGGGCAATTCCGTGAAAGTTGATTTTTCTGCACAAAAACGAGACACCAGGGTAATTCTGCTGAAAACAACATCAGTCCGTGTTAGTGGTATCCAAAACTCACAAGTTTAGAGGAAAACAATAAGAAAAGTGTTCGGAAAAGGAGATACATTTTGGACGTATCAACTCCCCCAAGCTTAGCTTGTTGCTTGTCCTCAAGCAATTTAGTGACAACTGAGTGCGATAAAAGAATTCTACGAACACATTTGTTTCATATTATGTAAATATACTCACTATATGATCAAGTGCTGAGGCAATTGATAATAAGATGTATGGAAGATAAAAGCCACCTAGCAATTATGCAAACCATGAAAAGATGCCAACAAACTAATAATAGACAACATGAAGTATATCATTCTGCAGGATTGCAATGCTCATAATGGGGTATGATAAAGTGTACTCACTTGCCCTTAATAATGGAGCAAAACATAAATTCTAGCGCACCTCTTGTCGAGACATCGTAGTAGTTTTCATAGACGGGGGTGCCATGAGACTACGGTAGAGACGTGGGGTAACGGGATCGCGTGGTAGACAGTAAACACAGGATTTACCCAGGTTCGGTGCGTCGCGACAGTATGACGTGCCTACTCCTGCAATTCTCACTAATCAGGACTAAAGCCTGTAAACATGATTACAATGTGAGGTTTTGGATCTAGCTACCCGCATAGGATCAACTTCTCGGCGAGTTGGTCTATATCTTCTCTGTTATTCGTTGGTTTGTTTATCTCCCGTCCGGCTTTATATAATAACCGGATTAGGGCTTACAGAATAGGAAACCTAGAAGACTACGGTAGCAATAACTTGGAAAGTAAGGAATCCGTCTTCTCCTGCAAGCCAGATCACATGGGCCGTGATCCGGGTTCTTCTAGAATCCGGCTTCTATGCGTCAGGTTACTGGGCCGCCCAATGGACCACAGCCCACTACCACTTGGGCCACCCTGGTAACGAGGCACTTTCACTACCATCTTATATACCCCTATACGGTATATATCCGACAGTATCCCCCAAGAAGGATTAAAACTCTGATTTGCCGTCTTCCGCCAAATGTGCTTTGTCTGAGAAATTTCAATCAGCAGTCTTGATTCTTCTTATTCTTCTTCTGAAAAAGATGGTAATGTGAAACTCGGAATCCTGAAAATCCGGCTTTTCTCTCACGATCCTTCGTGGAGAAGGAACTTCTTACGTCAGCGCACTTAATCATGCTGACGTAAGGGACGTTTGGGTTTTACTCGGAAAACCCAGAAACATATCTCTGACAGATTCTCGCGGGAAACGAGGAGATAACCATCATTACCCTGTCGTTTCATTTCCCGGATCTTCCGGCGAGTGACACGCGTTGATCATCCAACGGTCAAAATAGCCGTTGGCACGTATCTTGACGGATTTCTGGCTATAAATAGCCGTCTTCGTCCTCGTCAAAAACCTTCCGCACTCTCACTGTCACGCCATTGCTGCGCACAAGCTCCCGAGCGAAGAACCTTCCCGAGAGCGCGAACGCACCTAGAGCACACGAACGCAACCGCGCCGCCACCAAATGGCAACCTCATCGTCGTCTCCCACTCGCTCCGCCGCGCTCACCGTCGACGACATAATCAACGATCTGGATCCGCAGCTCGGGTCTCCAAGGCACGCCGGCGACGAGCCGGAAAAGACAGCGGCTTCTGCGGCGGGCGGAGAGGATCTTTCCGCCGCCGCGAACGCTGCAGGCTCAAGCTCCGCTCCCTCCCTGCCGTTTGCTCCCGAAACGGCGGAGGACAAGATCCAGCTCCTCGGCGACGAGCTTGCCGCTGCGGAAGCTGCCGCGTCCGCCGCCGCCGGAGCGGAGGAAGAGGTGGAAACTGCAGGCAATTGGATTGCCTGCAACATTCCGCCATCTCTCCTTCCGAACCTGGAAAAGGAGGGCCTGATCCTCAAAGGGAAATGGCGGCTCCCTGAAGACGAGAACGAGCCAACGCCGAGAGATGGCGAAAGGGTTCTTCTTTCTTCCCACCTCCTGAGAGGTATGGGACTTCCGCCTTCCGCTTTCTTCATCCAAGTCCTTTCCCACTACAACATCCAACCCCATAACCTGCCACCCAACTCCATTCTTTATATGGCCGGGTTCCAGGCCCTATTTGAGGGTTACTTAGGTTTAGAGCCTAGGTTAGATTTCTGGATGTATTGTTTCGGGGTTAAGCGGAACTCCTCGGAGGGCGCACTCCCGACTTGCGGGACCATCTCCTTTACTCTTCGGAGGTTTAGGGAAGATTGGTTCCCCAAGATCAAGACATCAGAATCCGTCAAATTTTGGACGGGTTCTTTCTTCTACCATCCCGATGTGCCTTTCCCAAAAAAGGCCATCGGGGTTCCACCTTTTTCCAACACCGCTGCCATTCCCCAAGACAATTGGGGAACGGAAGTCGTCCAGGTTCTGCCGCCTGATCTTCTAAGGATCAAGCGGCGCATCGCCAAACTCACCTCCTCTGATCCACCTCTAACTGGCATGGACACGGCCCTTTGCTGGTTAAATAGGCGGATCCAGCCGTTGGCCAACCACGGTGGCCGCCTCCTGTGCGAATACACGGGAGCCAACGACCCAATGCGGACATCCATCAAGGATTGGTCTCCAAGGGATCTTCGACGGCGCGCAAACCAGTTGGTCGCATCCCGCGACCAATACGAGGCGAGTCGGCCAATGTACACGGCCGACAATCCGGCTCCCAAGGTATTTTTTCGTCATTTGGGTATAGTTTTAACATTCTTTCTCGGATTTTCTTGCCTCTAACTCTGATTTGTTTTTTCGACAGTTCGCTGAACTTCCAGACTCGGAGTTAGCCTCCGAAGCTGAGCTGGATGCCTTGCGTACTGCCACTACTGGTGGGCGCAAGCGCAAGAAGATTTCTTCCTCTGAGGAAGTTATCGACCTTGACGGGATCCCCGTCGCCACTTCCAGGTTCTTTTCTTCTGGGTTCTTTTCTTATATGGAAATTTTTCTTCCATCTTCGGAGTTTTAACTTCTCCGGGTTTTTTGTTTTCAGCCTGCCCCCTCCAACCTAAAGCCAAAGAAGCTGAAAAAACACAAGGTTGTTTCCAGCCGAGGCAGCCAACCTTCTCCCGTCATCGCCCCAGATACACCATCCACAATGGCGGAAGAGCACGCTGCAACCCCCACCACCAAGCCACTGGAGCCCAGCCAGCCTGTTGTGTCGAACTCGGACACGAGGGAAAGGGCGGCTCCAGAGGTGGGAAAACCTTCTCGGACATTCGACGAGGAGATTCCCACCTTTGACAAGGAATTCAAGATTATCAATGACGGCCTAAGCGCGGCCGGAACCCTTTTTGCGGAATACGCAAAAGGGTTCAATGAAAACTTGGCGGGTTTGCAACGAATGAGCCAGGTATGTAACTCTAGCCCCCAAGCATTAAACCAAATGTATTCTTTTTTGCTTTGATGTTTTTAGTAACCATTCTTTTCCTTGCTATGTTTCAGCAAACCGCCGAAGCCATTAAGATGGAAGTTTTCAACAAACTCTCCATCAAGAATAAAGAGGTTAGAAATCTTCTTTCTATTCTTGAGGAGAGAGAGGCGGAGCTGGCATCGTCTCAGCTCGCTTTGTCGGAAACAGCAGGTAAACATTTTTCCGCTGAAGTTTGCGATTCAATTTTTTGTCTAAGCACTTTACTCCGGAAATTTTCTAAACTCGGAATTTTCCTTGCTTTCCAGCTGCTTTGGCTAAGGCCAAGCAGATAGCTGAAGATGCCGGCAATGCCGAGAATCTCCGAAAGGAGAATTTGGATCTTCTCAAGAATCTTGTGAAGGCTCAAAAGGATCTGGAGGCCAACAATTTGGCCCTTGGAGTTGCCAATTCCAAGGCTTCCGAGCAGGCGGAGAAGGATAAATCCACCATTCAGGATTTAGAAAATGCTCCGAATCTTCGCCTGGAGGAAGTCTCCGAGATCGACAAGCTTATCGGTAACTTTCTGTTACCTTTACCATTTTTCCATATCTTGCTTTTCTTCTCTGTTTTCACCTAACACTTTTGATTGTTTTGTCGGAAAAACAGGAGATACCCCAGATGGCACTCGGCTTGAAGGAATCCGAGCCTTTGGGAAGACATGGACTTCGATCCGGGCTGCTGGAATGCAGCTGGTGAATAAGTTCCTTCCTGCAAGGACTGGGGAGTTCTCGGAGGTTGAAAAACTTCCGGGAGCCATCATGGAGGTGGCGGAATCCAGGGATTCCATCCTGCGTTCCGCTGCACGGGGTGGTGCGCGCATGGCACTCGGCCTTATGCGCATGCACTACCCTGGTGCTAAATCTTGGCGCGTGGCGTCCGGTGTCCCTCAAGGATACACGGATACTCAGCGAAATACCATCTTTGATGAAATCAAAGGCCACGCCACCCAGATTGCCTCCATGGTAAATCTGCTGACGGCAGCGGCGGAACCCGTCAATCTTTGGACATCTTTTACGCACGTAGGCTTCGAGATGTTCAAGATGGCTTTTATCTTTTCCGGGTTAACTTCTATTCCTCTGTGAGAGACGATAAAACCCAGAAGTTTTCCTGAGGGAACCCCGAATACACACTTAGATGGATTTAACTTCATCTTGTAAGTGCGGAAGTTTTCGAAAGTTTCTCGCAGATCTTCAAGGAGTGTATCTTTTTCCTTGGTTACGACAGCAATATCGTCGACATAAACATGGACATTTTTGCCAATCTGACTATGCAAGCAACGTTGCATGCAACGCTGGTAGGTTGCACCTGCGTTCTTCAGGCCAAATGGCATGGTTACGTAATAATACGTCCCGTACGGGGTTATAAAAGAAGTCTTAATTTGATCTTCCTTTTTCATGCGTATTTGGTGGTACCCGGAGTATGCATCCAAAAAGCACAAAAGCTCAGAGCCTGCAGTGGCATCTATTATTTGATCGATTCGCGGTAACGCAAACCTATCTTTTGGACACAATTTGTTCAAGCCTGTGTAATCTATACACATTCTAAGAGCAGTAGTGTCTTTCTTCGGTACTAATACCGGATTTGCGGACCATTCAGTGTGGATTACTTCCTGGATGAAATCCGCTGCTAAAAGCCGGATAATTTCCTTGCCAATAGCCTTCCGTCTTCTTCCGTCAAATCGACGGAGACCTTGTTTAACGGGTTTTGATCCTGGAATCACCTTGAGTTGGTGCTCAGCAAGTTCCCTGGGTACGCCTGGCATGTCAGCTGGACACCGGGCAAAAATATCCCAGTTCTCACGGAGGAACTTGATGAGCTCGCCTTCCTATTTGTCGGTCATCCCGGTCCCTACAACGACGAATTTTGTCGGATCTTTGGGATCTAGGATTACCTGCCTTGTATTCTCGGATGCCTTGAAGCTGTCTGTTGCCTTCCGGGTTTCTTTTCCTGCCGGCATTTCTGTCGGCGATACCTCCTTGGCCAATTCCTTCAGTTCTTCCTTTGCTATGACTCTTTGAGCGCAAAGGGCGTTTTCTTTCTCCAACTCATTTGCTAGCTTAAAATCACCAGCTATGGTGATTACTGCTCCTTTGGGTCCTGGCATCTTCAGCTTGTTATAAATATAACAGGATCTTGCCATGAATTTGGCGAAAGCTGGACGTCCGAGTATTGCGTGATACACGCTTTCGAATGACAGAACTTCGAAGGATACTTTTTCCTGCCGGAAATGATCTTTATCTCCGAAGGTGACATCTAGGGAAATTTCTCCTAGGGATCGTGCTTGTCTGCCAGGAACAATACCGTGCAAGCGTATGTTGCTGTGATTGAGCTGGGACTCGGAAATCTTCAGATGCTTCAGTGTATCCAAATACATTATGTTAATGCTGGATCCTCCATCCATCAGCACTCTTCTTAGCCTAGTGTTCTGGACAATAGGGCTTACGACAAGAGCTTGTGTGCCGGGTTCAGGGATATTCCCGGGATGATCAGACCGATCCCAGGTAATTTGTGTGTTGGAGTACTTCAAGAATTTCGGGGTTGCCGGAACAACCGCGTTTATTTCTCGAAGTGTTCTTTTGGCCACCTTTGCTGACGGAGTTGCTAGAAATGTTAGCATTGCTTCTCCATCAACTCTCGGAAATTTGGGTTCGCCCTTTCGCTGTTGTTCCTGTATTTTTTCATCAGTGTCCGATTCACTGTATTCTTTGTCAGCTTCTGGCTTTTGTTTGGCGGGTTTCCTTTTGGAACCCTTCCCCTTATTTCCGGATCCTGCACTGCCTTTCATGTGCTTATTCAGCCGGCATTGTGCGTTTGTATGGGTGGGTTTCCCAAATTGTGAATGGTGGACACAAGGTTCCGACTTAATCCTCTCCCACTCCTCTGGAGTGTAATTGATTGGATCTGGGCTGCGTCCTTTCCACTTATTTCCTTTTTCGCTTCCAAAGGCTATGTTGACTTCCTTGGGTTTTGTCGTTGTTTTTGGAGTTCCTTTTTTGTCAGAACGAGGAGTTTTCTTAGAAAGTATCAGTGTATCGATATTGCCTCCTCTTGCTCTGATGTCGTCTTCAGCTGCAGCGTGCTCGTTGGCGGTTGTAAGCATAGATCCGAGATCTTTGTGCTGCTTGGAGCCAACCATGAACGGTACAAGTCCGGGTTTTAGGCCATTGACGAAAGCATGCATTGCTTGTACGTCAGTTACTCCAGAACAACTATTCTTCATTGCTGTCCATCTGGAGATGAAATCCACGTATGGTTCATCCTCGAATTGGGTGCAACGGTTCAGCTGGTTGATGCTGTTCGGGCGTTTGTATGTTCCCCGGAAATGCTGAGTAAATACTCTAGCCATATCATCCCAGCTGTCAACAGTTCTTGATGGTAATCCATTGATCCAATCTCTGGCTCCGTCCAGTAACATTAGGGGAAGAAACTTGACAGCTTCCAGGTCTGTCCCATTGTTGATTTGGACGGCTGTATAATAGTCTGAGAGCCAGGTGTCCGGGTTTGTGCTACCGGTATATTTTTGGTAGGTTGGACCAACTTTGGCGAAGCCAGAATGCAGGGTTATCCTTCGGATCCTGTCAGTGAAACACTTAGGACCAAAGTATAGATCATCCTTTTCCGCTCTATCAATGTGTGCGGAATATCTTCCGGCTGAATGGACAGAAGGGGATCTACTCCTTTCTTTTCCATTGTTGCGCGCGCGCGTTTTTCCGGGATTGTACCTATCTCTTCCATGATCACGTCCTTTTGGATTAGGCGGAACCCTGCTCCTGTTCCTTTCTTTATCCTTAGGGGGTGTCCGGATCTCTCACGCCTGTGAGGTGTATCGTATCTTCCGGCTTTCTCAGCTGGGTTTCTCGGAGGTGGCATTATTTTGCCGTCATTCCGGTATTTTTCTTCCCGATCGTGGGGTTTAAGTCCACCTTTCGGGGGATGGGATCCGGTTCGGGACGCTTCATCCCTATTGTCGGGGTTTTTCTTGTCTTTTCTCGGATCCTCTTTTTTATCCTTTGAATTGTCTGAATCTCCAGGTTCTTCTGGTCCAGGTGCTCCAGCGGCGCAAGTAGCTGTTTTGCATAGGGCGGAGTTATCCTGTAGTCTTCCTGATCGCTCCTGGGCCCGCTGTTGTTGTTGCAATGCTTTTCCTAGGAAAGCATACACCCCTTGAAGTTTTTCACCATTGGAGTATAGATCATTGTTCAGGATGGCGAATGCTGCTTCCGCGTTTTCTGCTGCGGTTTTATAAATTGGTTCGCCTCTGGCATCTTTGCCGTTTACCTGCTTTTGCCAAGATGGGTTGTGAAACCTTTCTTTTGGCGGCAGTACTTCCGGTCTTACGATTCCGGGTAACCTTGTAGGTTTAATGCCAGATCTATTCTTTCTCTCGTACTCCTCTATTTCTTCCTTCATGAGCTTAATGTCATCCTGGGTTTTTTGGAGGTGTTGCCGAGATCTGAGTAGATGTTGCTGTTGCCTTCGGAAAGCTTGTCTCCTGGCTTCCAGCATCTCAGGGGGTTCATTTTCTCCCACTGGTGTTTGCAACAGCTCTTGCTCTTCCTGTTCCGTCATTGGTGGAACAAGGATTTCTTTGATTTTCTTCTCCGCAGCTTTTGTTCCGCTAGCATCTCCTACTTCCAGGTTTTCATCAGCTTGATCAGATGATTTTTTCTTCCGGAATTTTATATTGGAGTTTCTTAGCAGCACGATGCTTTTTCCTGGAAGAGGGAGGTTTTTTGACAGGCTCATCTTCTATTAATTCCTTAACATTGGGAAATACCGGAGAAGTTTCTCCGTCTTCTCTCTCTTCCTCTAGCCGGAGGGGTTTTAGGGCTTTCCTGGCTGCCGGCATCCGTGGTATCAGCTGGTTTTGCCATTAGCACTTCATGGAATCCCTCTTGAAAAGATTTAACTTTCCTTTCGAAGGCGTCCGCGTCTTCGTCTTCGGAATCAAAATCCTCTGATCCGGTTTCCGACTCTAATCTCGCCTCAATGGCGGCAAGCATGGATTCTGCTTCCGAGTTCATCGTCTTGTTAACGGATGTCGGATCTTCCGCCCGTATGACGGGTATAGGGTCTTCCGTTGCTGTGACGGGTGTATTTTTGTCTGCCTCTTGCACGGGGTTTACATCATCCGTGTTTTCGGCGACTTCGGACTGCACCATGCCGATAAAGTGTGTGTCACTTTTTTGTCGGCGATCCGAGCAGAATCCGGCATCATAGTCATCCTCGACTGGGTATAGGGCGGGTGGGATAAATTTGCTTCCACCGCAAAACCCCATTGCTTCTGCAGTTAGTCTGATAAAGATGTTAGCAGATCCTATCGGTAACACGCAGGCACTTACCAGGTGGTTTTGCGCCGGTATGTAGGATCCGTTGTCGAGGAAGCGTCCGACATCGTCGTTGAATTCCAAGCTTCCAACAGTGATTGATCTTCCAATTCCGCCAAGTATCCCAGATCGAAACTTCACGCCTGACGTCGTTTGCCCCACGGTGGGCGCCAACTGTCGAGACATCGTAGTAGTTTTCATAGACGGGGGTGCCATGAGACTACGGTAGAGACGTGGGGTAACGGGATCGCGTGGTAGACACTAAACACAGGATTTACCCAGGTTCGGTGCGTCGCGACAGTACGACGTGCCTACTCCTGCACTTCTCACTAATCAGGACTAAAGCCTGTAAACAGGATTACAATGTGAGGTTTTGGATCTAGCTACCCGCAGAGGATCAACTTCTCGGAGAGTTGGTCTATATCTTCTCTGTTATTCGTTGGTTTGTTTATCTCCCGTCCGGCTTTATATAATAACCGGATTAGGGCTTACAGAATAGGAAACCTAGAAGACTACGGTAGCAATAACTTGGAAAGTAAGGAATCCGTCTTCTCCTCCAAGCCAGATCACATGGGCCGTGATCCGGGTTCTTCTAGAATCCGGCTTCTATGCGTCAGGTTACTGGGCCGCCCAATGGATCACATCCCACTACCACTTGGGCCACCCTGGTAACCAGGCACTTTCACTACCATCTTATATACCCTATACGGTATATATCCGACACCTCTGAAGTTCAAATGAAGACTAGAAATAAAGATATCAAAGATACAAGCATCAAAGTTATACCACAATCAACCGTGTTTTGGGACAAGCACATTACACTACGAATGACAACCATGCTCTCAAGAAGGTGCATAAAGTGAGAAGGTGAATACTCAACATAAAAACAAAAGAAAGGCCCTTCGCAGAGGGAAGCAGGGATTAACTCATGTGCTAGAGCTTTTTATTTTATTAAACAGAGGTATAGAAAACATTTTTTAAGAGAGGTGTATGTGATGGGGGGATAATAACCCGGTAGGCCAAACTCCAAGGAGTAACCCGGCCCAAAGGACGCTGCGCAGGATCCGGCTAAGGATAAAGAAACTTTTGGAAGGCCCAAGTTTGTAGGCCCAGTAACCCGGATTGTGGGTTATGGTAAAGGGAAGTTAGGGTTTGTGCGCCGTGTCCGGGTAGGATCCAGGGTGCGCCTTGGAGGGTAAGCCAGGGGGTACGGGTGCTTTATAAACCGACCCCTAGGAGTAGTTGATTGAGATCTAAGAACCCTAGCAATATCGCTTGATATCGAGCATCTAGTGTAACCCCAGAGTTGAGTTATTATATCAAGATCGGAGACTCGGCGACTTTGATTGCCGGCTACCAGATCGAGTTGCATCATGTTTTCCTCTGAGCTAAACCCTCTCCCAAACGCCTGTGTCGTCTTGCCCCAAGATCAGTTACCCCCGGTAACGTCTGCCGTGATTATCCCACGACAGTTGGCGCCCACCGTGGGGCCTGCGTCCAAAGGTGTTTACGTCACGGGAGAAGCTCGGAAGAACATGGAGAATCTTGTCGTCGGCGAGATCTACATCGACCATAAAGGAGAAAAGACGGTGGATGATTCCGGCTGGGGGCCAGAATCGGATCACCTCGAATCCGGATCCGTCGTGACAATCGGCCGGATCAGCGTCTTCATTGGTATGGTATGTACTTCCGGTTCGATCCCTGACAATTTTGGATCTGATTCTGTGCCAGGGGAAGCCACTTCTATCCGATCAGATGATGAAGAATCGATTGGAACGACATATCCGGCAGAAGAACCCATCGCGAAGTGGGAACAGCCGGAGGAGCCGGCATGGACCCCGCGCGACCGGGTCGAAAGAGAGGATGATACCGAGTCTATCCTGGATCTGCTGGAGAACCGGTATGAGGAGAATAACGGCAAGGAAGAACAGCATGAATTTACACCGAGTATCGTACGCCGAGTTGCGGTCTACACGGCTCCCGCGGCCAATCTCAACCAAGAGAACGCAACCGCGGCAGCAGTCGGGGCGGCTCAGGCATTGGCCCAGCAGCAGGGCGCGGCTAACGGAGACCCGGTTCTGGCCCGGGTTGATGGAGAATCGGCGTCAGTGACCAGCCGCGCAGCAGACGAGGAGTTGCACGCAAATACGTTCGGATTCCTGGGAAACCGGACACCAGGGGCGGGTCCTTCGAACCCGCGTCACCCGGCCTTATTCGATAATAATCTGATCCTAGACCCCACGGTTCTTGCTACGGTTATCACTCCAGAAAACGCAGCGGAACGTGTCAGGGATCTGGATGTGGCTCGTCGTGCGTTGGAACAGCAAAGAAGGCAGGTAGAGGCAGAAAGGCAAGGGATGGCCACGCGGCAACGTGAGCTGGATGCGCTGGAAACTCGGCTCGTAGAGGAAACATCTAGAGTACATCAAAGGCATCAAACTAGGTTACCAGCAACGGGCGGGGTTATTAATCCGGCTGCTTTATTTATCACACCTCAGGATCAGCCGATACCAGTGGTGAACCAGTGGAACCGCACCCAACCAGCAACAGCGGGGGCACATCCGGCAAATGAGCGGGCCGGGTTACCCCCACCACCGACTAGAGTCACAACCGGCAACGATCTACCACCACCGCCACCATCACGATTTCGCACACCAGCAGGTCACTACAATAATCCCATGGACAATGTGTATGCGGCGACACTCGCGTTAAATCAAATCCCCGTGGGAGAGTCACCCCATGCAGAGAAGACCCGGCAAGCAATCGATCTGTTGCACACTGCGGTGGCGCAGCAAGCCAATTATCCGGATCATAGAAGTGGGATGCACGGGACGCCATACGTCAGTCAACAACAAGGGAATATCCAAACAAGTTCAGCACGGCGGAGGGAAGAGCAGCAGCAAATGCCGCCTCCTCCCCGCGTTCAGGCAGCATCAGCAGCACAGGCTGTTGTGGACAGTTCCAGGGCTCGGAGGGCCGCGGCCGGGTCTGCAGCGCATGGACTTCCCGCAGCGCCGCGCCCAGCCGCGCCCCCCGCTGTATCACACGTTTCTAGAGCAAGGCCGGCCTCGACCGTTCTTGCGGGACCCAAGTGTCTCTCGGACAATATCAGAGCTGAACCTTACCCAGAAAAATTCAAAGAGCCAGGGAAAGTAGTGAATTACGAGCCAACTATGGATCCAGAAACATGGCTAAGCAGTTATGAGATGGCAATGTCAATTCGCAACGCATCTGAGAATCTCCAAGCCAAGTTCATGTACTTGATGATGTCAGAAGGAGCAGCAAAGTTGTGGTTCACCAACTTGCCGGAAGGATCGATCAAGTCCTGGGAGGAATTGAAGACCACGTTTGTCAAGCACTTTCATGGGACGTGCAGAAAATTGTTCACTATTGATGATCTAGAGCGATGCGTCCAGAAGAAGGGAGAGTCGGCACGCAATTGGGTGCGCCGGGTTATGGAGATACTTCACTCGTCCACAGATATTCAGCCCAAGGATGCACTACAAGCCATGGCAAAAACATGCAAGTATATACCTTTAGTGCAAAAGTTAACTCGCATGAAATCAAGTCGAAATGTGTCGGAAGTTACAATGGGAGAATTGATGGATGCGTGCAACAAACACGCTGCGACAGATACTACAGAAGAGGAAATTGATGACAAGAAGGTAAAAGCAAACACAAGTAATAGCGGAAGAACCGGCAATGGATCAGCACCGGGTAATAACGGAAATAGCCAGAACAAGCGCCCATTTGAAGGAGGCTCCGAGTTTGTCGCCAACACAGAAGCCGGGTCTTCGAGACCCAGAGCAGAAGGAAATTTCAACGGAGGTAATCACAATGGAGGAAACTATCAAGGACCACCAAGGCCGAGTAACAATTGGGACATATTCAGAATGGCATGCCCGAAGCACAGCAGGAACGGCAGGCCAGCTAACCACTCCTTGGAGCAGTGCGCCGACTTACAAAGATGGAAAAATGAGGAAGTGAACAGAGCTATGCGAGGTGCCGGACGGGGAGGAGGACCGGGTCCAGGGGGAAACCCGGGCAACGGCCCACCCCCAGCCGGTAACCCGGCGGCTGGAAATCAAGGTAATAACCAAGGGGGGGCAGGAGGTTTCCAGGCTAACCCCAAACAATTGGGTCAATATCATGTTCATACCACAGGAGGTTCTAACAAGGACAAAAGGATACTGAAGCAAGCGGTCAACTCAGTTTCATCAGCTGTTCCGAGATACCTGAGATGGTCAGAACAGGAGGTAACATGGAGCAGAAGGGATCACCCAGAAAGAGTAGAACACCCGGGAGTCTTGGCATTAGTAGTCGCACCACAGGTCAATGGGTATGAGCTGAAAAAGGTTTTGATGGATGGTGGAAGCAGCATCAATATACTGTATTGGGAAACCTTCCTACGCATGGGCCTCAAGGAGTCCCAGCTACAAAAAAGCTCAACAATTTTTCATGGGATAGTGCCGGGTCATTCAGCGTGCCCCGAGGGAAAAATCGCGTTGGAGGTAGCTTTTGGGGAGTCAAAGGATAACTATCGAGTTGAGTGGCTCACCTTTGAGGTAGTCAAATTGCGCAGTCCTTATCACGCGTTATTCGGAAGGCCGGCTTATGCCAAATTCATGGCTAGGCCGTGTTACGTGTATCTACAGCTAAAAATCCCGGGTCCCAAGAAGACCATTACCATACATGGAAATCGAGACATAGCAGCTGAATGCGATGAAGGAGACGCAGCAATGGCCGAGCAAGCCTGTAGAAAAGAAGAACTCAAGCACTACCGGTCTCAAGCAGACCCGGAGGACAGAACCACATCAAAAAGGCCGAGTACTGAAGGCGAAAGAGCAAAGTCCAAGGTAGCACAAGATACTAAAATGGTGGCTTTTATCGAGGATGACTCCCCCAAACAATCCGCTATAAAAGAAGAAACTACACGGCCGCTCACAACCAGCCACGTCATGGAAACACCTCACCCGGGTTGGCTAGTAAACCCAGTACTCATCATGAAAAAGTCCAACATGTGGAGAATGTGCATCGGTCACCCCAGCCCGGGACCGGTGCCCATGAAGAACTAAACAATGTAACGGGCAGCAGGTTTCAGACGCGCTCTTTTCCTACCAAGGGTACCTAAGGGGACTGGAAGGTTTTTAATGAGGCGGCCTGCTGATCCAAACTTTCTCGCATCAATAAAGAGATGGTTATCAAGTCCTATCTCGTTACAGCCTGATTACAAGTAAGTAGTATCCATGTGACATCAATACTTCAGTATCATTAAGAACGTTGAGTATATATAGGTCTCGGGGGCTGGTTGCTCAAGTAGCGCAGCCACAAACCCAAAGACCCGGCCTTGATGCCTATAGGTTATAAGGGCCGATTATTCGCAAACGAGTACGGCTGCAATCTTATAACTGGACAAAGGAGACAAATTTTCTTGACTTTTCTTACTTAAGCTCGATGTGACTCGCACTAAAGTGGCATGATTTGTTCGCTTACGATTACAATCAGCCATGAAGCCCAATGGGACTTGTCTGACCCTGTTTTCGTATAGATGTAACAACATGGTATCCACGCGAAAGCCGGCTTACAGTACAAGATAGTCAAAAGGGTCATCTAAACCACAAGTTTATGCAGAGTACAAGGCTAATAGCCGGAAACTCAACGACTATCAAGCATAACTTCAGTACCTACACGGAATGGCTATAGGTTTTCGACTCGGTAAAAAACAATTTGTTCTCTGAGAAAGGCCACACCCCCATGACTCGGACTTTGGGCCATGGGGACTGGGGACTTCGAAACAGAAACAAACTACTTGGCTATCGAAGTTCAAAAGACCCTACCATCCGAGTCTTGGGGACTTAAAGAAAAGTCCACTTATCAAAACCCGTGATACTCGGAAAACCGAGTCTTACGAAGGGAGCCAAAAAGAGAGTCGGGTATCGAGAACAAGTTCAAAGAATAGACAAGTAGCACGATTATCAAAAGGCCAGGAAATCCGCAAAGTATATCACGGACTAAAAGTACGTTACAAATTGCGATACCAGTATCAGGGGTGCATAGGCGCACCATCAAAAGCATACTAGTTTGAATACAAAGTATCATGTGATCAAGGTATTATGATGGCATTGCCCTATTCGGCCTCCTGAGTACGGTCTTCCGGTTCTTGGTCCTGGGCTTGTTGCTTAGCTTTCCCGGCAGCATTACCCGGATTCCCCGCACCAGGGCGGACAGGCGGAGGGACAGCTGGTGTAGAGGCAGACGGCCCTGATCCTAACTCGGCCTCTCTCTTCGCAGTTGCCTCCCTCTTCCTAGCCGAATTAGCAACCCACTTCTCCAAGATATCAAAGGGCGGGGGTGCTTCCTCCGTAACAATTTTGCCTTCAGCATCGTATGCACTCATAATCGTGTTTAGATCCAAACTATCGGCCAAAGTGGTAGCCGAGGGACGCACTGTGGACTGTATGGCCTTGAAATCCTTGGGTGTAAATTTGGAACCGTCCGCCTTGAATTCTGGAAACCCGGATATTACCTTTGCCGGGTCAAGCTTCAGAAAGAAAGCCTTGGCCAGGGTAAAGGCCCGGGTCATACCAATCCGGCATGACGAGCGTTTCCAGATTTCAATCCAGCCAGGCACAGTGGAGCAGGCTTGAATGAGATTTTCTTCACCCGGATATACCTCCGTAGGCCACTTCACGGCATCCAGTATAAATTTTGTGCCGGCAAAGAAAGTCCGGAGCACAGTCTTTAGGGTTCTAGCCTTGACAATGGCATCCTCCTCTGGGGTCGCAAGGTTGGCACCTACAGTTGAAACAAAAGAAAGAACGTATCAGTAATCCCGAGTATCATATAATAAAGCAAAGACATGAAGTCAATCGGCAGCAAAAACTTACTAAGCAAGATCTGATAAGTATCGGCGACCTGGTCCGATAGTTTCTTCAGTGCGGTCTGAGCGGTATTGCACTTCTTCTTGTATTTAGAAACATCCTTCTTCAAAGTTTTCATGTCATCCTCAAGGGTTTCCCTCCGCTTTACCTCGGCAAGAAGAAGTTGTTCGGTCTTGAGTAAAATTTCATCAGACCGGGTTATCTGCGCCTGTAAGTAGCAAGGAACACAAGTATCAGTTGGATATTATGGTAAGATGAGTATTGCGTAAAGTACCAAACATAACTTTAGCAAGTCATGCTCGGAACTTGGGGACTAGGTATGCACTACGAGATATCAAGTGTCATTACCTGGTGCTCTGCGGCCATGCGCTCCAAGATATTGCTCTCTGAAGTCTTCATAGTGAGGAGTGTGTTCATCAATTGATCAAAAGTGTCTTTACCCGTATTAGAGGACCCGGGGCCTTGGAAATTCCGAGAAGGAGTTTTCTTCTTAGTGGGAGGCGGCACCCGGGTCATTTGTATGTCGGAATCCGATGCTCCTTCTTCTGCACCCAAGGTTGTGACTCTGTTCTTCTTGCTTGCATGGGAGGCAATCGGATACTCGGCTTCTTGTATGTCCGGGTTTATCGGTGACGCTTGTCCTTCGCCGCTAGACGCGGCTATAGTCTTATCAGCCAGGCTCCCCTTACCCGGGCCCTCGGTCTCCATATCCTCTTGGTCGCTGGTAACGACCGTGGCCCTATAGATGTTATGAGTGAGCAGCTAGCGTACAATCAGGAAAGGGTGATGAAACGTGGTAGAGCATCAGGAAGGGGATTTTACCCGGTATTCACCGCGAAGTCCGAAGGAAATCTGTCGCTGGACCCCGGAGAGGCTGGAAAGTATCAAGTAAGATTTCATAAGGGAATGGTTCAAGGAGAATGTTTCGTCCGAGAAAGGATAGGGTAAATACCAGCCCGCCGAGTCGGAGTCGATGAAATACCCGGGTTAAGAGCACCATCACCCGAGTGATTTCGAGTTGACCTGCGCTTGGTCATGGGCGACTCTTTCAAGCATGGCCAGTGGAACAACGTCAAGGTAGCTCATGTATATCATTAAAGGAATACGAACTGAATGCGAGGAGGTGATATGAAACCTTGGAGGTGGCCTCTTGAGGTTTTCTCTTTGATCCGACTTTGACTGTCGGCTCCAATTCCTCCTCGTCGCTGGCGGATTCTACTTTGCCGTCGGTGTCTTCTTCTTCGTCATCTTCTTGTTCTGGATATCATCAAAGTTATAGTTGGAAAATGAAGGGGTTATGATGAGTTTAAAGGAACCAAATAAAATCCGGAGAGCACCTTCGTCCGAGTTAACGACTTCTTCTTGCTCCTCTGGACTTTCGGAGCTAGGAGAAGTGTTGATCTTCCAAAAATCATCATCAGCCTGAAAAGTATCAGTGCAAGGGTCATCAACTGTATCGAGTGGAAAGAGCAAAGGTAAAGACATCAAAATTGGGTTTTCACCTTGGGGGCTGGGTTCTCGAGTGTGAAGGGCTCTAATCCGGATATGTTCCTGATTACCTCAAGCTTTTCTGTCAGAAAACCCTTGATAGTTTTATGAGTGTCACCAGCCGCGAAGATGTTGTCAGAGTACCGGAGCGGGTCTGTAGATTGCCCCGAATACTCGCACATCAACTTTGTGCGGATGGAATTGGGTTGAATCCGGAAGTCGACCCAAGTCTTCACCAGGTTGAGCCCGATGAGACCTTGGGACGTGAGAGTGGTGATTTTGGCTAGCAGAGGTTGAATTGCCTCCCTGTCCGAGTCAGGGGCAAAGGCACTAAATTTCTCAGAGATGTCAAGAAGGCCCTCTGAGTAACCCGGCAGTTTCTTTTGGCCGGGTGGGGAGGTGTCTTGGCAGTAAAAGTATGAGAGCTGCCAGTGCTTGACATGGGAGTTAAGGGTGAGGGGTGGCATCAGAGAATTCTTGCGGCGCTGGATAGAAACCCCGCCGCAAGCGAGAAGCGCCCCGTCACCGCTTTCGCGGCACGGTTTGCACTGAAAAAGCTCAACGAAAAGAGCCAGACTTGGCGGAGTGCACAAGTATGACTCGGAAAGGACGATGAAATGGGAAATATTTAATACAGAATTAGGCCCGATGTCAAAAACGCGAAGGCCGTAATGGCTTAGAACATCACGGAAGAAAGGGTGACCCGGCGGACGGAAGCCCCGGGTCACATGTTCCACGAAACAGATTACCTCGTCTTTCGTCGGGGTAGGCCGGGTCTCCTTGCCCGGCACCCTCCACTGGATATCCTCTTGAGGAGGAAGAACTCCCAGCTCGACCAGCTCCTCCAACTTGGCCTTGGTGACCATAGACCGCGCCCAGTTGGCGGATATGGAGTTGGTGGCTTTGGCTTTAGTCGGAGTTTTTCCCTGCTTCTTGGGAGCCATGTGGTTGACCTGCAAAGCACAAGGTAGAAGGATAAAAGGAATAAGACACGGAAGCTGTGAGCCGGCCAAGTATCGGCAAGGTAATATCGAGACACGAAAATTGCGTATTATCCGGGTGTCAGTTTGCAGAGTGAGGTTCGAACTATCCGGGTATCGAGTATTATAGCAAAAATTATGGGGATCTAAGCGTTGAAAGAGCTTTTGAGGACGATGGATGGCTGCATAGGCACTTAGTGCGAATAAAAGGAACTGGAAAGGGGAGGATTGGCCGGGTGACTGAGACAAAGGCAGAAATTTTGAGTGGTTCGAGACCAGATTGGAGGTTCCGTTTCTGGATTTGCGGTAAAATTAATGAATGTGGGCGATAGGCAAACGCAACAAAGTCTATATCCTACGTTTTGGTGGGTTAGAATGAACAAGCGATCTAATGCGGCGTGACCAGGAAAATGACCGGCGGGTTGACCTAGATCTAGTTTGAAGAAAATCAAGAGATTGCGGAGGTTAATTAATGGGAATGGGAATCTTACTGGAGGAGGTTGAAGTGAAGCTCGACGAAGGAAAATCAGGCAAGATTGGTGTCCTTTTGCGGTTCCCGACGGGCCGGTTGGAGATTTGCCGGTGGATCTTGGCGGCGGCGCGGGGTGAGCTGCGACGGAGCGCAGCCTCCGGCCAATGGGCTCCGGTGATGCGCGCGGGATTTCCGTGGTGGCGCTCGGTGAGGATGAGCACGGAGGGAGAAAGGAAGAAGAGTGGGGGGAAATGAGCCGTTAGGGTTCGGGTTACCCCCAAGGAGCCTATTTATAGCGCGAGTGGATAAGCCCGGTTCAGCGGGCGGGAGCCGGGAGTTGCGGAGTAAACGGCTATCTATTTGATTTTTTGCGAGATG
This sequence comes from Alopecurus myosuroides, assembly GCA_028641055.1. NCBI lineage: Eukaryota > Viridiplantae > Streptophyta > Magnoliopsida > Poales > Poaceae > Alopecurus > Alopecurus myosuroides. Next base: position 194,983,287 of record CM054060.1, on the reverse strand, counting down.
CGCTTTAATGTTGAGCAAGGTATCTGAACGAAAAGGAGAAAGAGATCCATCCCGTGATATCAGGGTTAATTATCAAGTATAGAATCTTGACATTTTTGGGGTTTAGACCTGGAAAGGTAAGTTAGGTATTTGGGGAAGAGCCGGGTTACTATATGGCCACCATGGAGTAGGGCCTAGCTATCTATCAAGGCACCTTAACCCAGCCTCCACATACTTGTGTGTTTGATATCCTTGCAGGGAATAGCGAGCGCTTCAAGGAAGGATCCGTGAAGCCCAGGCTATTCTGGGGACTACTGATGGGGGGATAATAACCCGGTAGGCCAAACTCCAAGGAGTAACCCGGCCCAAAGGACGCTGCGCAGGATCCGGCTAAGGATAAAGAAACTTTTGGAAGGCCCAAGTTTGTAGGCCCAGTAACCCGGATTGTGGGTTATGGTAAAGGGAAGTTAGGGTTTGTGCGCCGTGTCCGGGTAGGATCCAGGGTGCGCCTTGGAGGGTAAGCCAGGGGGTACGGGTGCTTTATAAACCGACCCCTAGGAGTAGTTGATTGAGATCTAAGAACCCTAGCAATATCGCTTGATATCGAGCATCTAGTGTAACCCCAGAGTTGAGTTATTATATCAAGATCGGAGACTCGGCGACTTTGATTGCCGGCTACCAGATCGAGTTGCATCATGTTTTCCTCTGAGCTAAACCCTCTCCCAAATGCCTGTGTCGTCTTGCCCCAAGATCAGTTACCCCCGGTAACGTCTGCCGTGATTATCCCACGACAGTATGCTTATGTCAACGAATGATAACAGACAATACAGTACGTCACAAGCCAACTAGACTTCAAAAGAGCGGCTGCCATAGAAGGACGCATCTGGGCAGAAGGTCATCCCTCTTTCTGTTTTGTTTACACAATTATGCTTTGACTGATAAATCAGGGGAAAAAAGAGTGAAGAGAATTTGTTGTATTAATTTGGGGCTGGGCACCCCGCTGCCGGCTCTTCTATCATTGGACAAGCGGATGAAGCCACTAGTCCAGGGTGGAAATCCAATCAACAAGTGAGATAAATATTCTCTATTTACGTCCTCATGAGCTAAAACAGGGGCACAAAACAGGAATAATTTTTCAAAGTTTTTAAAGGTAGCACATGAGAAATTTACTTGGAGTGGCGGTTAAATACCATATATAGGTAGGTATGGTGGACACATTTGACAAACTTTGGTTTTTGGGAGTTGGATGCACAAGTAGAGCTCATACTCAGTACATGTGAAGGCTCTCAATAGACGGGGAACGACAATCAAGAGAGCAACAACTATCATAATCATGCTTGCGGCAAAACAAAATTAACAGGGGCATAAAAATACAAATAGTCTGAGGAAAAATAAATCATCGAGGCTTAATTGACTTTTTGTTTTCAGTCATAGCATGCGTGAGCATGTGCCAAGTCGATTCAAGCGAAACAATCGGAGGGAGATACCACAATGTCATACCCTTCTATGAATAAAACAATGGAAGCAAACATTCATACGCCATGCTATCTTATATTAATAAGTTGGAACTAAACACATGAGAACATGAACTACTAAGCATCAATTAAATAACATACACCTTACATGAATGAACTAAGCATGTTAACACGGATGAGTATATGTACAAAATTAGAACAAATAGAGTTCATACCAGCTTCTCACCACAACTTGGACTGTCGTAAATCATCATTACTGCCCTTCACTTGTGTTGATCGAATAATATAGAATGATAATCAAGCTCCAATGGAAACATGGAAGTCCGATGAACTCTGCAACAAACTTTACAAAACCAAAGAAGAACAACAAATATTTTTGTGTTTTTGAATTGAAACAAGAACAGAAAGAAACAAGCAAATAAAGCAAAATATTTTTGGATTTTTGAATAATAAATCGAAACAAGAAGGTAAAGCAAACCAACAAAGAAAACTAAAAAAGCAAACAAAGAGAAACAATAGAACTATTTTTGGTATTTTTGTGTTTTGGAAAACAAGAACAAAACAATAAAACAAAGAGAAACGAAAGAAGCGAAAGAAAACGAAAACAAATGAAAGAAACGAAAACATGGATATACAAAGAACAGACCGAACATGATTTATAAATGAGTGTGATGTCGGTATACCTCTCCCCAAGCTTAGGCTTTTGGCCTAAGTGGAGATCATCCCCAAGGGGACCATGAGGTGGCGCCCCGTAGTATGATGAGGAGGAACCCTCCTCCTGATATGTGCTCGAGGACGCGCCGATGTACTGCGAGTGGTAGTCCTCGGGAGGCGCGTCTCGCCTCTCCTGCTGCCTGTAAAAATCCATCATGCTCAGATGCTCATCTATCTCCTCCTTGGAGCGCGACCATGGTGACCTGTCAAGTTTGAACAAAACAGGCTGTGGCAAAATAACTTTCAGCTCATCTCAATCCATAAATAAAACTCTATATACTAAATGATCAGCAGTAGAGTTAGCAGTGATAAAATGACGAGCCTTCATGGCAACAAGGTTGAGTCTATAGGGAGCAACTAATTCATCATCAGGAGCAATAGAAAAATCTAGAGCATTTGCTATGCGTGTAGCAATAATGCCCCCAAAAATGGGTCCCTTAGCAGCAAGGCGGCGAGCAATAAGTGAACCAAGGTTATACTTGGTGCAACGGTTAAGCGCAACATCATTGAAATCAAGGTGATAACTACAAATGTTGCTAGTGTTCTCCCTACCAAGGATACTAGTAGCAAGATAGTAAGTAAAATATTTAAGGGCAGGAAGTTGGATGTTCCTTATCTTCCCACGCTGGGGTGAGCGGCCATCATCATTGGTGATTTCTTGATAGAGCACCATGAGATATGTGGGTTTATCCCGAATCTTGCACGCTGTCCCGTAACCGTTGATACCTATAATGTTACCAAAAGTCTCCAAGGGCAAATAAAAAGGACTACTATATAACTTGAAAGCAACAGTGGGACCAAATTGTTTGTTCTAAAATTTAAAACTCTCAACAAAAGTTTTGTGAGAGAGGCATACCGAGGAATTTCATCCTCCATGTAGCTGCTTAAACCAACTCTTTCAATAAGCATTAAAAAGTCATCTAATAGACCTACACTTCTTAAAAATGTAACACAAGGCAAGCTAGAAGGGTTGGCAATTCCATCACCCCCTGCATCGTCAATATTTGGTGCAATAAGGTCTTCTTTATATGATGGCCCAACTAAGGTGGATGAATGTGAGGGCCTTGTTCTCCTAGGAGCATCACTCCTAAATATCTTTTCAAAGTTATGGCTGTTCATCTCTGAATTTTTTCAACAATCAGCATAAAAATTGATTTCAAGCAACTATAAAGTGGAAACTACCATAGAGACTTATAGGAGAGTTAAACATGCATCAAAACTACAATATTTCTACTCACATCAAGCATGCAAACTCACATAAGCTGTCACCTACAGTACCAAAATACTCAAGAAATACTTTAACAAACAAAATTCTACTTGGGAATGATCAAATGGGCCCTCCTGCTCAGATTTTTTTAGAACTTAAGGCTCATTCGCCCCTAGCTAAACCTCAGCGGAGCGGATCCGACGGCAGAGCAGCTGCTTCATCCTTCCAAGGAGAGTAAGATTAGGGCGAAGGGACGAAAGCCCATTAGAAAAAGATCCTAGAATGCCCCAACTAAAACGGAACCAACCACTCCATTCGTCTTTCATTGGAATGACCCCTGAGCTGCTGTCTCTGAGCTTGATTGCACATTCGGTGAAACCAAACCCCGATACCAGATTCATAATAGTAGCCGGGGCAGGACCCCTTTCTTTCATCAACCATCATTCTCCCAGCCTTCTCTTCTAAGCTAGAACTAGCTGAACTCAAGTCCTCGCTTTGTGTGGGTTCCACTCTCTCTTTGGACTGCGGAAATAGTGCGTGCTGGTCCCCGTTGCAGAGAACAAATACGTCATTTCTTGACCAGCTCTTCGGATATCTTGCTGCTGGTTCATATCTAGATCTGACTTAAATGAACAGACAACTAAACCTCGATCGGAGACAACATTGAACAGACAATAAATTCTCTATTGGGCAAGGACCTTGACTAACTGATATCAAGGTATCCCTGTATTAGTAGGAGCACTAGCACTTATGGTGTGACTGCAAGGGCGTCATCTACGGAATGCTCGGACTTGAAGGTGAGTGAGACAAAACTCATTCCATTCCCTTTTAAGGTTATAGAAAACAAGCAAGACTCTCCCTAAACAAGCAATACGACACCTTATCCTCAGCGGGACTCGCCTCTTCTAGTTATACTTGGGCTCTCCTCTTCGTCTCTAGCAATGTGTGCATCCAGCTTTTCCTTACGATAGTAGTGGTATGCTCAACCAATTCAATTCATACCTCTTGGATGTGTTTCTACTATGGAGAAGCAAAGGGGGGCCTACCGATCTGTCTTATCAACCGGAAGCAAAGGCTTTCCCGTATGAGTAGTATCATTATTAAACAAAGTACCCCTTGTTTTGATGAAAGCTGAGGGGTACTAACTAACAGCTGAGTCCTTTGAAGCAAGCGCAAAGCGAGCTTCGGGAACGGTTGCCCTACGAAAGCCGTTGCACAGGAAACCAACCTGTGCAGTCGTTTTCGAGCGCAAGATTAGCATTGAATAAAGCGCAAACTTCGAGTATAAATTGGAGGGAGAGCCCCTGAGACTTGTTGACTCGAAGGGAAGAGGTGATATAGATATGCGAACTCGGATCTCGTATCTGCTGATCCCTCCTTCTGTTGGAGGCACTTTTCATTGCTCTTGTTTGGCTCCTAGCCTTAGCCTTATTTCTGGAGCCGTTTTTGGGCCCAATCCCTTTAGAAATGAATATCGGTTCAACTGTTTAGCGGTTTCGGCTCCCAGAATCCCATAAGAAGAAGTGTTTTTCTTTCCCTTACAAGGGCGCTGCATTCTACATAAACTAATCGATAGAATCTCAGATATCATTAATACTATGAATAGGTGATATTATACTAATCTATAGAAGAGGAGATATGACAGGAAAAGCACGAGATCGAAGAGGGGATTTCTTCGTCCCATCTCTTGTATGCCCCACCTTGACTTGCCATCATGGCTACACCCATTTCATCAATTGGAGTAGACACTGTTGTTTTCACTTGATTTCACAGAGAAAGCAGATAACGCGGGATAGCTAGGTCCACTAGAGTCTACATATTATAGGATCATGGCTCTCGAGCTTAATAAAAAGTAGCTGTAACTATCGACCGATCTCTCTCATTCGATATCTCTAAAATCTTACGCTGACAGGAGCGATTGATGGACCCAAGACAAGGATAACAGGTCGGGATGGAGAAGAGGGAAGTGAAAGTAAAAATCCTGTTTCTTTGGACCCCGGGGGAATCCGTAGATCAAGTTAAATAGGAGCGCATCCCGACTTGTGATGTGGGGAATCCATCCCTGCATTCACCCAAGCCCCTCACCCTCACTCATATTCTTGGATAATCGGAGGAGTCACATACCGGAGAGCAAATGCACCAATTTTCAGCACAAATGATGGGGTGAGAAAAGAGATAAAAAAATCTCGAGGAAGAACAGCAAGAACTCGGGTTCTAGGAAGTGTTTTGAGTTTGGGAGGTGAGAGAAGGAACTTTGGCGGGGAGAGAGTTAGGGGGGGCAAGGGGGCCTACACCATGTGTTGGCGCCACCAGGTGTAGGCCGCGCCACCCCATGGTGTGCTGACTGGTGGACCCCCTGGGGCCTCCCAGGTGGCTCTCTGCCTCATTTTTGATGTAAAATTTTTATTATAATTTTTCTGGAATTTTCCGAGAAACTTTATTTTTGAGGTATTTCCAGAATTTTAATAATTAATAAAAACCAGAAAAAGAAAGGTGAAAAGGTGGAATACAAAACCAAAACTAGAACTACAGATGTTCTATGACACTCCAATGGAAAAATAACCAAGGAAAACAAAGGTGGAAGTGGTGAAAACAAAATTATGGCTGGTGAAAACATGAATAACCACAGTGATCAGGGTGAAAACATGAATATGGATGATGGAAAACATGATTGTGGTAAATTATCAAGGTGATAACAGAAGGAAACATGGTGAAAACATAATGGGGAAGGTGAAAACATAGTGAAAACATTGTCCTCTTCATTCAAAATCATGTTGTTAAGAAGGGTGATCAAGTCTTGTTACCAGAACAATTTTCATATGAAGCAAAACTTTGATAATCACTAAATAATTATGTTACCTCAACCTTCATAGACATAGTCCCAATCATAATAATTTCATATTCTTTTGGTGGTACTGGGATGGGACAATAAATTCTCCAATCTTGATGGTCTCGATATTTTCAATTGAATTTAAACCATATCTTCTATCAATCTTCTTGGGAAAATAAACAATATGCGCTTTATCATTAACATTGAAAGTTACTTTTCCTTGATTGCAATCAATAACAACCCCTGCAGTGTTAAGAAAAGGTCTCCCAAGAATAGTAGACATATTATCATCTTCAGGCATTTCTAACACAACAAAGTCAGTTAATATCAAACAATTAGTAGCAACTTGAACAGGAACATTCTCACATATACCAACAGGAATAGCAGTGGACTTATCAGCCATATGCAAATATATATCAGTATGTATCAATTTTTCAAGAGAGAGTCTCTTATAAAGAGAGAAGAGCATAACACTAACTCTAGCTCCCAAGTCACATAAAGCAGTTCTAACATAATTATTTTTAATAGAACAAGGGATAGTAGGAATACTAGGATCTCCAAGCTTCTTTAGAACCTTGACATTGAAAGAGTAATTAGCAAGCATAGTGGAAATTTCCTCATTAGGAATCTTCCTTTGGTTAGAGACAATATATTTCATGTATTTAGAATAAGGAGGCAGTTTAATAGCATCAGTCAAAGGGATTTGCAAAAACAGAGGTTTCATCCACTCACAAAACTTGTTATAATGTTCTTCTTCCCTTGGTTTGTGTTTCTTATTAGGAAAAGGCATTGCTTTTTGTACCCAAGGCTCTCTTTCATTACCATGTTTATTAGCAATGAAATCCTCATTAGTATACTTTGCAGTTTTAGTTTGCTTTTCAGGTTCAGCTACGGTTTCTTCTTTATCAGAAGAATCACTTTTATCATTACCACTTTAAGTTTCAGCTACTATTAGGATCTTTAGCAGGTTCAGGCGATTCTACAACTGTTTTATGTCTCTTCTTCTTTTTCTTAGAAGGAGAACTATTGTTTTTAGGTTGCTAAGAATCTTGTTCAATTTTTTTAGGATGTCCTTCAGGATACAAGGGGTCCTGAGTTGAAAGACCACTTCTATTAATTATTTCACAAACATGTTTATCTCTAGAAGCATTAGCTAGCATATCTTTTTGCACTTTAGTAAGTTGATCTATTTGAGTTTGAACCATTTGAAAATGTTTAACAAGCCTTTTAACATCATTAGAGGTTCTCTGAATAATTGATAAGGGGTGGCCCAATCTTCTCAGTGAACTCACATATAACTCCAGTATGATAACTAGTGCGCCACTAAGAACTCTCCCGGCTGATCCCTGATGCCAATGAAAAAGATAGCAACCCCAAGGATATTCTCAACTCCACACTCTTGCACAAGTAATCCACCGACTACAAGTGGTACTGTACCGTCTTATTCCCAGTGGAACAGCAGGTATCACGTAAAGTTTGCAGATGAACTTCCTGATGAAAGGCTTACAAGCAGTTTCAATCTAGAGGTCTAGGGTTTTTGGATTTAACGTAGTCTAACCTCTCCTATGCGCCCAAGGGGGGATATAAGAGAGGGGGTGCGGCCACAAGGGTCTCCCTTGCGCAAGCACCAACCCTAATAGGACTAGGACTCCTAATTCTACCACAATTGGATACAAACCGACCCCCACACAAGGGGTGCGGCCAAATTGATGTACAAACCAATCCTAATTGAACTAGGTCTTGTATATGGCGCATTGATACTCCTTGTGGGCGCCTTCCTCTTGCCTTGTTCATGTATGAGTGTGGAATAACATAATGGCATTGTTTTCCACACCTAGTGCATTTGACCTTGTGGAGGCACCATCCCCTTGTCATGATAACATTTGTTATTTGTTGTTTTCACCATGCTAGCACTTGTTTTCCATCTCCTCTTGAAGTCCATGTTCATCCTTGTGTAGCTCCTCTCCATGATCTCCATTCATGTTTGTGTTATCAACAAACCTAATAATACACAAATGCAAAGATTTAGGTAGTATAAAGCTCTCACAATTATAAACATTATATTCAAGTAGGAGTGAATTCACCTGTTGTTGTAATAGCTTGGTTCTTGATCTTGTCATTGGACCAATCCTCACTTCATTAGCTTGTATAGGAGCATCCTCATGTGTAACAATAGGTGAAGAGCTATGGATGTCTTCATCATCCTCCCCCTCTTGAAAAGGCATCGACCTCTATGCTAAATCATCTCCATGGTAAAGTGTCAAATCAGCCACATTAAAAGAATTACTAACACCAAACTCATCAATTGGGAGGTGAATCTTGTATGCATTATCATTGATCCTTGAAATAACTTTGTAAGGACCAGCTCCTCTAGGCATCAACTTGGACTTTCTCAATGTGGGAAATCTATCTTTTCTAAAGTGCACCCACACCATATCTCCTGGCCGAAATATAAGCTCCTTCCTCTTCTTGTTTACTCTTTCAGCCACATGTTTTCCTTTCTTCTGAATGGCTTCTTTTGTTTTCTCATGAATCTTCTTCACAAAATCAGCCCTCTTTGATGCCTCCATATTAACTCTCTCATGTAAAGGAAGTGGTAATAAATCAAGAGGAGTAATAGGCTTGAAACCATACACCACCTCAAAAGGACATAATTGAGTAGTTGAATGCACAGCTCTATTGTATGCAAATTCCACATGGGGCAAACACTCCTCCCACTCCTTCAAATTTTTCTTGATCATACCTCTTAGCAATGTGGACAATGTTCTATTAACCACCTCGGTTTGGCCATTAGTTTGGGGGTGGCAAGTAGTAGAAAATAATAGCTTAGTGCCAAGCTTACCCCAAAGTGTCTTCCAAAAGTAACTCATGAACTTGACATCTCTATCTGAAACTATAGTCCTTGGAATTCCATGCAATCTCACAATCTCTCTAAAGAACAAATTGGCAGTGTGAGAAGCATCATCACTCTTGTGGCATGGAATAAAATGAGCCATATTTGAAAATCTATCCACAACCACAAAGATAGAGTCATGTCCTCTTTTTTTCCTTGGCAATCCCAACACAAAATCCATGCTAATATCTTCCCATGGTGTACTTGGTGATGGCAATGGTGTATATAATCCATGGGGCTTCAATTTTGATTTGGATTTGTTGCAAGTAATGCATCTTTGCACCAATCTATACACATCTCTTCTCATATGTGCCCAATAGAAATTTTCAGCCAACATCAACAAAGTCTTCTCTCTTCCAAAGTGTCCCATCAATCCTCCACTATGAGATTCCTGGATCAAAAACAAACGCAAGGAACACTCAGGAATACACAATTTGTTAGCTCTAAATAAGTACCCATCATGTATATGAAATTTTTCCCATGCTTTAGTATTAACACATTTATTAAATGGCATAGAAAACTCATTATCTTCATCATATAAATCTCTAATACCCTCCAAACCCGAAACCTTGATTTCTAAATTAGAGAGTAACATATTTTTCCTTGACAAAGCATCAGCAACTACATTATCCAATCCCTTTTTATGTTTTATGATGTATGGAAAAGATTCAATAAACTCAATCCACTTAGCATGCCTCTTATTCAAATTATGTTGGCACTTTAAAAATTTCAATGCTTCATGATCACTATGTATAATAAATTCTTTAGGCCACAAATAATGTTTCCATACCTCTAAAACTCTCACAAGTGCATATAATTCCTTATCATAAACAGAATAATTCAATTGTGCACCATTCAATTTTTCAGAAAAATAGGCAATAGGTTTCTTTTCTTGCATGAGCACACCTCCAATACCTATGCCACTAGCATCACATTCAATCTAAAATTGTTTATCAAAATTTGGAAGCATAAGCAATGGGGCCGAAATCAACTTCTCTTTAAAAGTATCAAAAGTAATATCTTGAGAAACACCCCACTCGAAATTGACACCCTTTTTAGTTAGATCATTTAAAGGGGCAGCAATTGTACTAAAATTAGGCACAAATCTTCTATAGAAACTAGCAAGCCCATTAAAACTTCTAACTTGACTCACATTAGTTGGAATTGGCCAATTTCGAATAGCTTCAATTTTAGATTGATCAACTTCAATTCCATGCTTAGAAACAACATAACCAAGAAATATGACCTTATCTTTACAAAAAGTGCACTTCTCAAGATTACCATACAATTTATTATTTCTTAGCACTTGCAAAACTTGTCTAATATGATCCATGTGTTCATGTTCATTGTGGCTATATATGAGAATATCATCAAAATAAACTACCACAAATCTATCAATAAAGTCTCTCAAAATATGGTTCATTAATCTCATGAAAGTACTAGGTGCATTAGTTAAACCAAAGGGCATTACTAACCACTCATATAAACCAAATTTTGTCTTAAAAGCAGTTTTCCATTCATCTCCCTCTTTCATTCTTATTTGATGGTATCCACTACGCAAATCAATTTTAGAGAAAAGAGTAGCACCACTTAATTCATCTAACATGTCTTCTAAACGTGGTATAGGATGACGATAACGAATATTGATGTTATTAATTGCTCTACAATCTACACACATGCGCCAAGTACCATCTTTCTTAGGAACCAAAATAACGGGAACGGCACAAGGAGAAAGACTAACCCGAATATAACCTTTGTCCAATAGTTCTTGTACTTGCTTTTGGATCTACTTTGTTTCTTGTGGATTGGTTCTATAAGGGGCTCGGCTTGGGAGAGATGCTCCGGGGATCAAATCAATTTGATGTTCAATGCCTCTCAATGGTGGCAATCCCGAGGGTACATCTTGTGGAAAAACATCCTCAAAGTCCTGCAAAACATTAGAAACGCCAAGAGGAATAGGGGTCATGTCATTAGAAACCAAAATCTCTCCCTTGTGAATAAGCACAATAGGGACTAATGAAGGATCATCCCTAAATTCCCTCAAATCCTCTTTAGTGGCTAACATGCATAATAGGTTCTCTCTCTTTTTACCACTCGAATTGGTTTTGCTATCACTCCCCATGGCTTGTATTTTTGGTGTTCCCTCATCCCTCTCTCTCTTTTTCCACTTTCATAGCAATTTTGGATTGGGACTCATTTACAATTTGTTGTGGAGTCATAGGCCTCAAAATAATAGTCTTCCCATGATGATATAGCTCATAAGTATTTGCTCTTCCTTCATGCTTCACACTTCTATCAAATTGCCAAGGTCTTCCCAATAATAAGTGGCAAAATGTCATGGGCACCACATCAAACTCAATGATATCCTTATAAGGTCCAATTTGAAACTCCACTCTCACCATATGAGAAACCTTCATTTGTCCCGTGCTACTCAACCATTGGATGTGATAAGGAGAAGGGTGTGGCATATATTTCAAATTGAGTTTTGCACATAGATCTTTGCTAGCCAAATTTCTGCAACTCCCTCCATCAATGATGACTTTGCAAGCCATGTTGGGACCAATAACAGCCTTTGTTTGGAATAGATTGCACCTCTGATTTTCAGGACTAGGCACCACACTCAATGAATTTTGGGTGCAAATAATAGAAGGCATAGTATTAGCATAAGCATCCAAAGGAGAATCACTCAAATATCCATCATCATCAACAAGATCATTGGGATCAACATCATCACCTGTCTCATACTCATTGTTCTCATTGATAATCATCACTTTTGAATTTGGACAATCCCTCTTGAAGTGCCCTTTTCCTCCACATGTGTGGCATGTAATATCTCTATTCCTTGTAGTAGGAGCACTAGAAACCGAGGCACTTGCTGCTGGTTGTGATGTTTTCCTTGTATTAGCCACACTAGGCTCGGTTTTGGATGATGGAGCACCTCGAAAACTTGATGATGGAGGTGGTGGTGGTGGTATACTAGGAGTAGTAGATGATCTCAATGGAAATCTACTCCTTGTTTTAGCTGAATTTTGTGCTTCCTCAAGTAGATGTGATTCGGCCTCCCTAGCATGATGGAGCAAGTCATGCATATTAGTATATTGATAGTGCCTCACAATGCCCTTGATTTTGTAATGTAAACCTGAAAGGAATCTTTGCATTGTTTGCTCTTCTTGCTCTACAACACGACCTCTTTGCATAATTAGCTCCATCTCTTGATAATAAGCATCAACTGTCTTGAGACCTTGCTTCAATTGTTGTAATTTGTCAAATTGTTGCCTTATGTAATTGGGTGGTACAAATCTTTCCCTCATGAGCCTTTTCATGGTGTGCCAAGTAGCAATGGGTAACTCACCATCATTATGTCTCTTTATTACTAAATTATCCCACCATCTAAGAGCATATCCATCAAACTCAGAAGATGCCAACTTGATCTTTCTATCCTCATTATAATCATGCAATCTCCATAGCTTCTCTATTTTCAACTCCCATAGCAAGAATTCTTCCACAACCATAGTATCAAAGCTGAAAGATGGAATAGAAAATTTGGGCTTTCCCAATATATCTTCTCTATGATCATTGGCATTAGGTAAAGGCACACGCCAAGCTCGGCCTTGAAAACCTCCTCTTCCTCTTTCTCCTCTAGCTCCACGGCCAAAATTAGGCTCCTCCTCATTATTTGCATCACTATGGACACTAGCATTGTCATCACCAATAGGTGGCAAACGAGTTTGAATTAATCTTTGAAGATCAGTCATGGTATTGTTGATGGCATCAATAGAATCTTGCATTGTTCTCAATTGAGCAGTATTGGTCTCGACCACTTTATTGGTTTCCTCTACTTTCTTCTCCATGGTAGTAACCATCTCATAGAGGGGATCACAAGCTTCATTAACATATTTCTTGTAGTGTGCCTCATTGTCATCCAATTTTTGTGTCAACACATCCCTTAATGCCTCATACTCCCTCCAATTCACTCCCTCGGTTTGGTCCTTCTTTTGCTGCACAAGATCACCACTAGAAAGATCCATTAGAAGGTTAGTGAAAATAAAACAAGTATAGGTTGTGGTGCCTCTCACAACTCACTCAAAATCTAGCAAGACAATAGGATATTTTACCACTCCAAAGTGAATCGAGATACTTACCATAAGTAGAGGCAATTAAAGTGCTTTGGTGTGAAAGAGAGAATACCCAGGTTTTTAACTCTCACAAAGGCAAACAAGGTTATTTAGTGGGGCTTGGTATGGATACCTAACAATCACCAAAGTAACAATCCTATTTGCTGTCTTAGTGAAGATATAAAAAATACCCAAGGAAACTCACACAATGGAGACAAATGTGGCAAAGCAATATATGGAAGAATTTTGCAATGCACTAGAAAGTCACTAGCTAGGCTCTTAATTGACAGGCACAAGATTGCTCAATGAAAAACCAAGTGTCACAATGGCAAGCTCAACTAGTAAACAATAGCAATGATATGGCCTCTTTGCACTTTCTCTTTTCTCTTTTCTCTTTTCTATTTTTTTTATACTTTTTGCTTTTTCTATTTTTTTTTGTATTTTTCCAATGGCCTTACACTAAGCTAGGAGCAACAATTAACCAAACACAAGTGAACACAATGGTGGTGATGAAAAATGAGCAGCCTGTCAGAGCACAAAATAGCTATACTTGTGGGCAAGTTTCTATTAAAATGCTGTAGAAAGGCTGTGGCTAAGGTTCACAAGGTATGGATGGATGAGTCCTAGTGAGAAAACAAGGAAAAACAGAAAAAAATCTAGGTGAAAACGAGCTCACGGCAGCAAAACAGACTCACAGCAGAGAAACAGCACGTTTTGGATTCACGGCAGAGCGTACGACAGCAAAACAGCAAGTTTCTGTACCGCGGCAGGCTCACAGCAGCTCACACAGCCCACGGCAGCAAAAATGATCAATTCCGTACCGCGGCAGCGCGCGCAGCAGCGATGCGGGATTTGGTAAGCGCGTTACAGCGAATTTCGCGGCGCGCTGGTGTTACGTGTGCGTTACGGTGATGGAACGCGCGCGGCAGCGAGGGCAGCGTTTTTGTGCCGCGGGGTGGATTGCACGGATGCGATGTGGTAAGGGTGATGCGGGCTTGCGGGGGGGTTTTGTAAGCGTGCGATGGGGGGTCGAATCCGATAGCGACTAGGAGGGTGGCAGCGGATGAAAACTTTGCGGGTGGGAGGGGTGAAACCGATTGTAACAAGGGATGGGTGGCGGCAGCGTTTTGGTAAGTTTTGTGCCACGGCAGGGAAACAACTAGGAATCGGATTGGGGTGTATATGGTGGAAAGCTGCGGATATTTTTGTTGTTTTTTGATAGGATCTCGGCTAGATGAACAAGAACCCTAAACCTAGCCGAAAAATATGAAACTAAAAACGAGAAAAAGCAACACAAATCTAACACAAAGACAACACTAGTAATTGAAAACTAAGATGATATCTAGGCTATGACAAAAACTAAACTATTTTTGTGGGGCAATTTTCTGGATAGGAAATAAAACACTCAAAACTAAAGGGGAAATTTGATAGCTCACCGAGGCAACCTGCAAATCTGATACCAAGATGATAAGGGGTGGCCCAATCTTCTCAGTGAACTCACAGATAACTCCAGTATGATAACTAGTGCGCCACTAAGAACTCTCCCGGCTGATCCCTGATGCCAATGCAAAAGATAGCAACCCCAAGGGTATTCTCAACTCCACACTCTTGCACAAGTAATCCACCGACTACAAGTGGTACTGTACCGTCTTATTCCCAGTGGAACAGCAGGTATCACGTAAAGTTTGCAGATGAACTTCCAGATGAAAGGCTTACAAGCAGTTTCAATCTAGAGGTCTAGGGTTTTTGGATTTAATGTAGTCTAACCTCTCCTATGCGCCCAAGGGGGGATATAAGAGAGGGGGTGCGGCCACAAGGCTCTCCCTTGCGCAAGCACCAACCCTAATAGGACTAGGACTCCTAATTCTACCACAATTGGATACAAACCGACCCCCACACAAGGGGTGCGGCCAAATTGATGTACAAACCAATCCTAATTGAACTAGGTCTTGTATATGGCGCATTGATACTCCTTGTGGGCGCCTTCCTCTTGCCTTGTTCATGTATGGGTGTGGAATAACATAATGGCATTGTTTTCCACACCTAGTGCATTTGACCTTGTGGAGGCACCATCCCCTTGTCATGATAACATTTGTTATTTGTTGTTTTCACCATGCTAGCACTTGTTTTCCATCTCCTCTTGAAGTCCATGCTCATCCTTGTGTAGCTCCTCTCCATGATCTCCATTCATGTTTGTGTTATCAACAAACCTAAGAATACACAAATGCAAAGATTTAGGTAGTATAAAGCTCTCACAATTATAAACATTATATTCAAGTAGGAGTGAATTCACCTGTTGTTGTAATAGCTTGGTTCTTGATCTTGTCATTGGACCAATCCTCACTTCATTAGCTTGTATAGGAGCATCCTCATGTGTAACAATAGGTGAAGAGCTAGGGATGTCCTCATCAATAATACCATGCAAATTATCAATATCTCTAGAGTTTTCCATAAGGTGATTTTGCACTATCCTATTAAAGTTGTCTTGCTTAACAACATAATTATAAAATTCATCTAAGCATTGATCAGGTGGTTTAGAATAGGGAATATCTCTATTATAAAAGTATTGGAGAGAGTGTACCTCAACTGTTGATGGATGAGGAATAGGCTTACATAATTCTTCTATAGGAGGTAAATTCTTCACATCTTCAGATTTAATACCCCTCTCTTTAAGAGATTTCTTGGCTCCCTTCATCACTTCATCATTTAACTCAATCATACCTCTCTTCTTGGGTGTAGGTATTGGTGTTGGCTCTGGTGTAGGTGTAGACTCAGGTATATTCGAATCATCATTATTTTTGGCTATTTTAGCCATTAATTCCTCAGCTTCTTCTGGAGTTCTTTTCCTGAAAACACAACTAGCACAACTATCCAGGTATGTCCTAGATTCAACAGTTAGTCCATTATAAAATATATCTAGGAGATCATTTTTAGATAATGGATATCCAGGGCTAGCTCTTATAAAGAACAAAACCTTGTCCAAGATTCAGGAAATTTTTCTCCTTCAATTTGCTCAGTTAAAGATGTCCTGCACAGCAGCATGTTGGGCACTAGCATGAAAATATTTTTGAAAGAAAGCATTAACAAAATCCGTAGGATTAGTAATAGATCTAGGTGACAGATTGTTAAACCAAGTTTCAGCTTCATCTTTCAATGAGAAAGGGAAGATCTTGGCAACAAAATACTCAAAGATAAAAGCTCATTCATGTGTTCCATAGCACTTTTACTTTCAGTTCCACAAAAAGGTTCCTTCTCAACAATAGATATATAAGATAAATCTAAAGAGAAATCATAATCCTTGTATCTAATGTGTACGGGAGATGTGGCAAACTTAGCATCAAGAGAAGATTTATATTTCACAACATGTCTTGCGAGAAGACTCTTAAGAGCACTTGCACCAGTAGTAGCACGAGCTTCTTCAATAAAATCATCATTAAGTTCAGTATAGGTTTCATCAAGATCATCAATAGACTCAGGTGAATTAACAGGAGTACTAGCATTTTCAACTGAAATTTCAGCATTTTCAATTTGTTTGGATTTAGCAATAGTAGCATCTAGGAAAGGACCTAGAGAACCAGTATCATCAAGCACAATAGAAGCATCATCAAAAGTATCAGAAACATTTTCAGACTCAGCAGAAGTAACATTACGTGTTGCATGTGATGGAGTAAGAAGCTTACACATGACAGATGGTGAATCAAGAGCAACAGAGGTGTTCAGAGTTGTACCTCTTCTTGTAGTGGATGGTAATATAGAGACTTTTCCATCACGAGTCTTGACCATGATAAATGGCTTGCAGCAAACAATATCACGATCAAATGAGAAAATAAATAAAGCTATGTTCCCTAGCAACGGCGCCAGGAAATAGTCTTGATGACCCACAAGTATAGGGAATCACAACAGTCTTCGAGGGAAGTAAAACCCAAATTTATTGATTTGACACAAGGGGAGCCAAAGAATATTTATAAGACTTAACAACTTAGTTGTCAATTCAGCTGCACCTAAAAATAGACTTGCTCGCAACAATTTATCAGTGGTAACAATTTTATAGCAGCAGTAGAAATAAAATAACAGAAGTAGTAAAATAGTAACAGCAGTAGCAATCGCAGAAAACAACAGGATTAAAAGTACCATAGGCATAGAGGGAATGGATGGACGGGCGTTGCATGGATAACATAGGTCATGCAATAATCTAAACATGGGAATTGCAGATAATAATAATAAAGCATCCAACTTCTAGGCAAACCATAGACATTTGTTCCAATATAGTCATACGTGCTCGAATGAGAAACTTGCAGAACATCTTTTGTCCTACCAGCCCGTGGCAGCGGGGCCTCAAGGGAAACTACTGGTAATTAAAGTGCTCCTTTAATAAAGCACCAAAGCAAAGCATTAACACTTCGTGAACACACGTGATCCTCACATCACAACCATCCCCTCCTGTTGTCCCAATTTCTGTCACTTTGGGGCCTCGGGTTCCAGACAATGACATGTGTAAACAACTTGCAGATATGATCAAGAAACATAATTATACTCATGAAAAATAACATGTTCAGATATGAGATCATGGCACTCGGGCCCTAGTGACAAGAATTAAGCATAACAAGTTGCGACAACAGTAGAAAACACTAACAATAGATACTAGGCACTATGCCCTAACAATCTGACATTATTACATGATCGATCTCATCTAATCCCTTCCATCCCTCTCAGCCTATAGCGGTGTTTACTCACACATGGATGGGGAAATCATGGATGGTTGATGGAGAAGAGGTGGCGGTGTCGATGGCGATGATCTTCTTCGAATTTCCGTCCCGGCAGGGCGCCAGCATGGGAACTTCTGATCACCGAATCGAGTTTCGAGATGGCGGCGGTGCTCTGTTATGTTTCTATGGAATATGACGAAGCCCCCTCGGTTTGTAGGTTACGGGGAATAAGTAGTCGAAAGGGGATCCCGAGGGGGTGCCGGGTGGCCCACACCACCAGGCGGCACGGCCAAGGGGGGAGCGCCAGGGGGTGGTGTGGCCCCCTCCTGGCCCCTCTCCTGGCCCCCTTCTGGCTCCCGGGGTCTTCTGCTGTTTTAAGCTCAAAGGGATCTTTTCTGGGCAATTTCCCGAAAGTTGATTTTTCTGCACAAAAACGAGACACCAAGGTAATTCTGCTAAAAACAGCGCTAGTCCGTGTTAGTGGTATCCAAAACTCACCAGTTTAGAGGAAAACAATAAGAAAATTGTTCGGAAAAGGAGATACATTTTGGGCGTATCACTCTTCGGCAGGGAGAAATCATCGCCATCGTCACCGTCATCGCTCTAGGCATTATCAAGATCGTCATTGTCATCATCATCACCACCAGCACCATCACCCTCATCATCCACCGTCATCCCGCTGTAACAATTAGGGGTCTCTATCGTTATTTTACATTAGATCTCTCTCCCGGTGTGGATTACTTGTTAGTAGTTGATGCTTGTGAGATTTATCGCTGTTTACAGTTTATGACCAGATTGTTATTATCAATTATATCACCTCTGGTTATGATCCATATGATGTCTTCTGAGTAGTTCGTTTAGTTTTTGAGGACATGGGAGAAGTCATGATGTTAGTAGTGAAATTATGTTGAAGTAATATCTCGTGGTTCGGTATTTAAGTTGTGGTGCTATTGTTCTAGGGGTTTCATGTGAACGTCGACAACATGATACTTCACCTTTTTGGGCCTAGGAGGATGCATTGTGTGTTTGGCTACTAATTTTGGGGTTGCCGGAGTGACATAAACCTAAACCCCCTGTTAGGAAACCATTGCACGAGGGAGTGTAGGATCCCGGAGTTTTAAGGCCGTGGTTAGATTTATCTTAATTACTTTCTTGTATTAGCGGATGCTTACGAGAGGTATAATAACAAGTATGTATTAGTCCTATTTGGGCGGTGCATTAGCATAGGTTCACCCACACAACACTTCACGAACCAATAAAGATTAATCAACCTTAATGAATCGAAAGCACTTGACAAAATTCCCATGTGTCCTCGAGAACGTTTAGTAATCATAAGTAGAACAACCGGCTTGTCCTTTGCTCTCAAAAGTATTGGGCCACTCGCTACAATTATATTTACTGTCTTTTATTTACTCGCACTTTATTTATCTGCTATATCAAAAACCATAAAGCCCATTTTGTAGTGTTTACAGTGAATCCTCTATCCAACCTGCTTGTCAACACCTTCTGCTCCTTGTTGGGTTCGACACTTATTTATCGAAAGTACTACGATACACCCCCTATTTAAAATACTTGGCAAAATATTTATTTTAGAAACAATTTTGGGGTTTAGTGAAATGCAGGACTAAATTGGATTAACAATTTCCAATACTTTGGTAAAATATTACTTTTGTGTTGTGTTTTATTTGTTTTTGTGACTTGCATTAGTGGAAAACAAAAGTTTAATTTTTTGTGATTTTTGAGCTTTCCCAAAAATCAGGGATGTTACAGACTACCACTCTTAAAAGAAATCTCGTCCCGAGATTTGGGAAAGGCTAGCAGGAAAGATAGGTTTGGGTAACTAGGATTAGGACAATTAGTTTGGCTACCACTCTTAAAAGCAATTTTTGTGGGCAGTCTAAAAACTCTTGTCTAACTGGTTACTGTGTTTACAATATCCTCAGCTAGAGTCATACTCCATCATCCATAATATTTTTGTATATTATACCTCGACTCCTTGTTGGTATTTGGGATCTTAATCCAAGTATAAACCTTTAGGGTTCTATGTGTCCAAAGTCACTTCCAATAGGATGTGTCCATTCACCTGGCTTAGAGTGTGGCTTTACTCAAGATGGCTTGAGGAGAACTTTCCTTTGCAATAGAGCTCCAGATCAACACAAGTATGTTGAGTTACCTTTGACACTGAGGGGTCATTCTTTGGGTCAATTAGGACTCCTTGGTCAATATAACCTTCTGTTCAGCTTCTTGGTTGATGTCAGGACCAAAGAAATTTCTTTCTCCTAGACCACTCCACAACAAAGGTGTGGTGTATTTCTTCCCATACAGAGCTTCAAATGGTGCCATCTCCATACTAGCTTGATAACTGTTGTTGTAGAAACAATTCTGCATATGGTATGTTGTCATCCCGACTAGATCCATAGTCTAAAGTACACGCTCTCAGCTTGTCTTCCAAAATCCGATTCACTCTCTTAGTCTGGCCATCTGTTTGAGGGTGAAATGTTGTGCTGAACTCTAGTCTGGTTCCTAATGACTCATGCAGTTGATTCCTGAAGTGTGAGGTAAACCGGGTACCTCTATCAGACACAATACTCTTTGGAACACCATGGAGACAGACAATCTTCTTCATGTATATATCACCCAACTTAGCACTGGTGTAAGTGGCCTTTACTGGCACAAAGTGTGCTATCTTTGTCATACGATCAACCACTTCCCAATGGAATCATACCTAGATTTGGTTCGAGGTGATCTTGTGATAAAGTCCATACCAATTTGTTCCCGTTTCCTTGGCGATCTTTCATCAGGTTGTTGTATCCCTTGAATGCAACCACCATGCTATTTCTTACGATACTCTCATGGTAGGCAATATCTTCAATTGTATGATTCCTCCAAGATTGGCTTTGTCCTCACGAAGTTTAGTACGTTTCGACAACACTTGCCTAACAAAGGGTTATAATAATATTCTACTATTCTATGGTTCAAGCTTGTTTACTTCGTCTCTCTAATAGGTATGTCACTCAGATTTACCATTCCTCATAGCAAGAGTTAATAATGTGAGTAGTCATCATGGGGGCCAATCCATGTTGCACTCAATCATTAGCTTGTACTTAGATTGGTGAATCTCGTATGATAACACTAGGTCACTTCACTAGTCCACCTGTAGGACAAACCTGAACTAAGCTATCGTATCTCCAACTAGTGGGGTTACATAAACTCTTTGCACCTCTAGCTGAACAGTTGCATCTTCTTCATATGTCCTTATCATAGTGTTGGTAGCTTTCTATTATGTCTTAGTCTATGTGACTCTAACTCCACATGTCTATCATCTCTTGTAGATGGACTTATAGCTCCTTAGGATAGAGGTGGCTTGATCATGGATGTGATTGTTCCTTCACACAAAAGAGCAGAATCCCGAGATCTTTGGTATTCCTCAAATGGATGTTTGTCTCAAAAGTTTCTCTTGGGTGTCAAGTCAGTTGTTGCACTACAACTTATAAACTCACTATGGTTGATAAAGGGGTATGGTGTTGGGTTTGGTTTGGTTTGGTTTGGTTTAGCATGGATGAGTAGAGATTTAGAAAGAGACTAAAGAAGTTTCCTACCCAAACACAACATAGCAAGGAAAATCATCTTGCAAACAACATCTAACAAACTTATAGCAAACATTCATCACTCCAATCATCAAGGTTTAACAAACAACCTGGTATTGTCATAACACACACAATTTGTATGATCAATACACTAACACGTTAACATTGTTCTAACAAAGTAACTAGATTGGTGGTCTCATCTATATCTTCTTGAGTTTCTTCAAATCCTCCTCTCAATGTCTTGAGGTGTTTTTCATTGTTATGAAGTCTGAGTTTAACTCCAAGTTTCTTCAATTGTCTTGAGTGTAGATCTTCATGTTGAAACCAAAAGGTCATGTGAAAACTATTCCTTTCACTCCATGATTTTTCACCAACCATGTCTTGATGGAAAACGAGAGGTAGGTCATCTAATAAGAGAAGTATAATTTGAAGGTGAATAATAGATGAGAGGATATGAGAAAGGTTAAAATGTGATGTTCTATTTTTATAGGTTTGAAGAAAGTAGATTTTCAATCCGAGGGTCTCTTTTCATAGTTCTAATCCAAACTTAGGGTCTCGATCCTACATGCAAAACTATGCTCTGATACCATTTTGTAGCGCCCTACCTTTTGATAAAGGTAGAACACCTGTGTAACCTGCTATTCCCGGGATCTCTGATAGCATACACATGACAAAATGAAATATTCATTGCAATATCATCATTCTACATCGTTGATCCAGTGGATAAGAAATAAAATAGTTTTACAATTGGCATAGCCATCATGGACTATCCCAAGTAACAGAGTTTCACAGTAAACACAGCGGAAACAAATCTTCAGTGAGCCTTCTTCACTTCATGCGCCACAGGTAGAACATGTTGGCGATAGACTCGAGATCCTAAACAAAATCCTCACTCGTCTTCAGATTCATCTGCACGTTGGAATATGCAGTCCCCACGGGGGAGGAAGTCAGTACAAACAATGTACTGGAAAGTGACACTTGTATGGTGGCAGTTTTGAGGAATAACTAGCTACATGATATTTGGCTGGTGGAGTCTGGCTATTTGCATAAAGCCAATTTTGTCCTATATTTGATAAATAATTTTAATAAAAATGAAGACTTTAGTACAACCATCATGGCTAAATCCACCATGAAGGTTGACTGTTCATCATGGCTAAATCCACCATGAAGATTGATAAATCATCATGGCTAAATTCACCATGAAGTTTGAAAATCGTCATGGCTAAATCCACCATGAAGTTTGGTAAATCATCATGGCTAAATCCACCATGAGGTTTGATTGTGGCATCATGGCTAAATCCACCATGTTCCCTAAAAGGGGTTTCTACCATGTTTTATATCATTCAGAAAAGACGAGGAGATCCTTCAGCACCAACTCTGTCTAGCTGCTCAACTGGCCCATAACCGGGGACACGGGTAAGATCTTAGTTTTTAAACTCTGCAGAGGTTGTGCACTTTCACCTTGAGACTCATCCTCCCCGAGGGAAGAATGAGACAAGATCTCTGGGAAGAGGGATTCAACCATACCAGTATTGACTCATTGCTCCTAAAATTCTACCACCCCTTGTCAATACAACATGAGGAACCCCCACAACTTACTTAATCTTGGCAGAGCCCATATTACCTCAAGGCTGCACTAGAAGCTAACTATACAGGGAAGACCTACAAATCTCTTTAATCCTGGGTGGAAATCCACAAGTGTACCCTCAGGTGACAACCACCACATCCATGGCTAAATCCACCATGAACATGGCCCTGAGTAGCCACTCAACATAAACCATTCATACCAATCCACCCAGGTGTTTCATTGGGTTGTTAATTTTCAATTTTCAAATCATCACAACCCAACAAGTAACAACAATAGTTGTGATAGCATTCTAGTATTGCTAAACTAGTACCTAGCAGGGTTTTCAGGTTGGCTACACACTACTAGGTTTTCTAAGCATAGCATACGTGGAAAATAATTGAAAACACCTAATATGCATACTACTGAAAACTCTAATGCAATATAAAAAGTGGGACATGAGCATGACTTGCCTTGTGGAAGTTGGTATAGAAACACTCTCTTCACAATTTGGACATTTCTCTCAGTACAATCTAAACAATACAAATAAATAACAATAAACAAGCAATTCATCCACAAGCAAACAAATACAACAAAATAAACCATACTGAAGCATAACAAGTTATTCAACTTGATTGGTGTTAACATGGACAAGGTTTTGACACATAATTAAATATGCAAAAAGAATTATGATGAGATGGTTATTGTTTGGTCTTTTATGGACAAGTTCAAGTTTATCACAATAGTTCAATTTATGTAAAGGAACTGTAGTGCTTTGAGTTAGGCTTAACACATAATTCAATTTACTAAAAGAATTATGGGAAAAAGGGGTTTAGGTATAGCTTAGGATATGGGTTGATCAAGGAATAACATTTTACTCAATATACAAAATAAGTGGATGTGATATGGTTTAGGGTTTTAGAAAACAAACCATGATCAACATGATTCATTTCATGGCTTTGGTTTAGTAGGGTTGAAGCAATTTACAATATGGCATGTAAATTTACAAAAGGTATTGTGCTAGGGGCTTATGGTCCAAAAGTAAATTTCCATAAGGTCAACATGGCATGGGTGTTGGTTTTGATCAAAATGATCATAACACAATTTTCCTAAAAAGGGGTTTCATCAAACCACACTCAAATTATAATGGCTGACTAGTATGGGTGGATTATATGGAAAATATTACATGGAATGTATTCTTCGGTCACAAATAGTTTAATTAATAGTTTATCTGGTCTAAGGTTACTAAATGGAACATTTTTCAGAAGAAAACTAATTAAGATTATTTATAGAATTAAAACTAGGTGGAAAATACTAAATTGGTTATTTAATTTGTAAAATCCATTTTAATTGGTTCAAATATTATTTTGGGATAGAGGGTATGAAATTATATATCCTAAGGGTTCCAAAAATATTTTATTTGCAATTTTTGGATTTGTAGAATTTGAATTATGATAGAATTCATGAAACAAGCATATTTAAATTTGAACCCATTTAGGTTTCTCAATTTTGATTTTGGACAGTGCCAAAAGTTTCTACATGTTCAGGGTATTTCAAAAAGTCAAAGTTTGCTAAATTTGTCCTTATGGTTAAAAAGTTGTGATGATTTGAAGTTTCAGAGGCTAATCTGCAAAAATCCCAAATTAATTCTATTCAAAAAGTAACAGGATAAATGCCAGGCCACGTGGCTCTCTCTGATTGGTCAGTGAAGCTGACTGTGTTGTTGCGTGGCATGCTGACTGTGCCCTGCCACGCAGCGGCCTGCTATTGGTTGATACCGGTTCGGTTAAAGCATCTAATCGTCGCCGTCCGTTTTGGATCGTGCGGTAGAGAGAGGGAGGGGAACTCACCTCACCGGCGACCGCCAAAAAATGGGACGCAGTGGCGCTTCCCTCGGGAATTCGCCGGCGACGTTATTCCGGTGACCCCCAAGCTCAACGGAGGCGATGAAGAGGTGCATAGCTTCGCGTTGGACTCGATGGAGACAACGGCGCGAGCGCTCGCTTCCTCGGATTGTGGCAAATGGCTGGCGGACGGCAACGTCTCCGGTGATCTTCGGTTCTGGACGGCGCGAGGCACTACACGCAAACAAAATCTTCCATTCTCTCAGAGAGGGACCGCAAGGCCTCAAGGAGTCGAATGGAGGGGAAGAAGGAGCACGACGGCGGAGGTGATGTACTACAACGGGGAATTTCTTCTTCCTTGAGGCACAATATCAAGGGGAGACAGAGGGGAATGGGAGAGAGATTCCAGGGGCATGTACTGAGGGGGTTAGGAGGCGAGGAGAGCCGCAGAGCGAGGAGATCGTGTCGAGGTCGTGGGGAACGTGGGCGTTGGTCGGGAGGTTAGGGATGATGTCGTCAGGGATGACTTCATCGTGCGGGACCCACCTGGCAGGGGATGAAACGAAGAGAGGGTCGTGGTGGCTACTGCTGGGTTGGTTTCGGTCCAGCCTGTTTTGGTTCTTGGTGGGCTGCTTCCAGTTCGTGGGCTTCTACACGCGGGAGGGATAGGGTGGAGTGGGCTGGTCCTGCTGGATTCCTTCTCTTTCCCTTTTTTTCTGATTCTTAAATAAGACATAGGTTTTATTTTATAAGTCCAAATCAACTCAATTTTGTTTCTATGGTTTTCTAAAAATAAAACATTTAATATAAAAACTATTTTGTGTTGTTTCCAACATATTCAAATTTTGAGTTTTCAAAGAGGGTTTAAATTTTATGGGGTACTTTAAGTCTATTTAAATAGAGTTTAATAAATCCCTTTTGGATTTAATAAAATTTTGTAGAATTCTACATGTTATAATATTAAATGCTGAAACATATCAGCATTGTTTTCCTTACTAAATATTTTTGAGAAATGTTTATAATCTTTGTAGTCATTTTTAGAAAACATACTTTACTTTTGGTCTCTTAAAATATTTCTGAGGTCTAGAATATTATCAAGAGTGATAATTCCAAGAAAACATTTGAAAACAAAATGAGACCATTTTATAATTTAAAATACTTGGCAAAATATTTATTTTAGAAACAATTTTGGGGTTTAGTGAAATGCGGGCCTAAATTGGATTAACAATTTCCAATACTTTGGTAAAATATTACTTTTGTGTTGTGTTTTATTTGTTTTTGTGGCTTGCATTAGTGGAAAACAAAAGTTTTAATTTTTTGTGATTTTTGAGCTTTCCCAAAAATTAGGGATGTTATAGTATCTCGAATCCTCTAGTTCCCGCTAGTTATTCGGTTACCCCTTTGAGCGTGCTCTTGATTTGGGTTTGTGATCCCTCGTAGGCTTTCACGAGTTATCTCCCCTTTGTTTTTCCCACGATTTCTCCTCGTGTTCTTGGTTTCTCCCTTTGTTTTCTTGGTCAATTCGTGAGATCGGGCCACCCAAGAGGTTTACCCCTCACACCAAAAAGCTCATCTATATCATAAATAATGTGCCAGATTCACACGATCTTGTATCTCCAAATTCAGCCCATGAAAGAATCGGGACATCTTAGCCTCTGGAGCCTCTCGTGTCCCTGTACGAATAGACAACAACTCTAACTCTTTAAAGTATTCAACAACTGTTTTAACTCGTTGACTAAGAAGCATATCTCGCTTATACGTTTGAGGGACAAAACGACCTTGCATGAGGGTTTTCATATCAGCCCATGTCGTCGGACGATTATGGAACTGCAGAATTTGACTCCACCAAACCACCACGTATCTGATGAATTAAACTGCAACAAGTTGGAGCTTCCTCTCCTCAGAATAACGGTGGGTTGCAAAAAATTGTTCCATGTGTATCTCCCACTTTAAATACTTCTCACGCCCACGATCACGAGAAACCGACGGTATGGTTGATTTGACACGCCCAATACCTCCAGCATCTAGTGGTAGACGAACATCCTACCCTACACGATCAGGTGGTTGTACATGACGTGCACCAACAGGGTCAGCAAACAGTCCTAAATATAAAGGCGGCATGGGGGTTTAAGGTTCTGGAGCTCTTCAACTTGTCCCTTCTGGGAAAGCATGGATGGCGCCTCCTCACAAATCCGGATACCCTATGTGCACGTGTGCTTAAAGGGAGATATTTTCCAAATTCTTCCTTCATGGATGCAACCATTCCCTCTTTTTCTTCTGCTACCTACAGGGAAATAGTGGTAGGCAGAGCAGCTTTGGAGCAGGCCTAATAAAACTTGTGTTCTCTCGCTCATCAATTTCCACTTGGAAAATCGGTGGATCCCAAATTCATTGACACATATTCCAATGGGTAGACGAGGGGAGGCTCCATTGGCCCTCGTCTCTGATCTGATTAATGGACACAATCACACATGGAAAATTTATGTGGTGAGAAACAACTTCTTAGCGCGAGACGGTAATGCTATCCTGAACATTCCGTTGAGAAGTGGCGATGGTGAAGATTTTCTTGCTTGGTCTATTGAAAGGAATGGATCGTATACTGTAAAATTAGCCTTCCGTGCTCTGGTGACTCGCAACGAGCATTACTCTCTAGAGGAAGGGACGGTACTAGGGGCTTCATCTTCAGATATACAACTATGGTCCGCCTTATAGAAACTCTAGGTTATCCCGAGAGTTTGAGTTTTCTGGTGGCGTGTGGTCAGAGGAATCCTACCTGACTACGCCACTTTAAAACATCGTCATATTAGATGATTGTCACTATGGGACATATGCCAAGCTAAGGAAAAAGATTTTTACCATGCTTTGGTATCTTGTTCCCATACCAAGCAATATTGGGCGGATGCGCATGAACTTCTTGACATAAAACTTCCCCGGCTGCACCAGATGACTTGGGCAAAGGATATAGTTCTAGACCCTATGTTCCCTAGCGAGGAGAGGAGCAAAACTACAACCATCATGCACTTGGAATGCAAGGAATCAATAGATTCATGATCAGGAGAGATGCTGACCTGCACATTTGATAGCCAAGATCCGAGAGGACCTCTCTCTGTTGGAACTTCCACGTGGAGGTGGACCGAGCACAGTGGAGTAGTCCTGGCGTCCACCCGATAGGAGATGGATCAAAATCAAGACTAATCGTGCTATGGACAATGGCAGTCGCAATGGAGGTGGAGGGGGTGTGGCTCGTTCACATGTCGCCGTCTTGCGTGCATGGTGCAATCAGTTTCCTGGAGTGACGAATCCACTTATCAGCGAGACCCTGGTGCTAAAGGAAGGAGTAATCTTTACTCACCTAGAGGGTTCGTTCATGTGATCATAGAGGTGGATTGTGTAGAGGTAGCTAACCTTTGGAATCTGCGTCGTGTATCAAGATCAATCGTGGCGCCTATCTTAGATGAACTTGGAGAGCTAGCGTCTAGTTTCCTTTCCTTTTCGATTAAGCAACTGTTTTGGTCTGATAAGTGGAAGATTGGTGATTCTTCGAGGCCATTAAAGGATAGGTTTCCAAGATTATTCTCCTATGTCTTGCATGATAATTCTTCTGCTGCAGAAGTTTTTACTTTGGAGGATAAAATACAACTTTTCCATCTCCCCTTGTCGCAACAAGCTTATGCTAAGTTTCATGTGCAGGAGCAGTTGTTAATTGTAAATCCCATATCTTATGAGAATGATAGCTGGAGTTATTCCCGGGGGTCTTCTTATACCTCGGCTCAGTTCTATAAAAGGATTCATAAGCATCTAGTAACTCCTAAGGTATATAAATGGATTTGGCAATCAACATGTACTATGAAGTTGAACGTTTTTGCCTGGTTACTGGTCAAGGACGGGCTTAACAAAAGGGATTTGCTTAAGAGAAGGCATTGGGATGTCACTGTGATAAGGGGTGGCCCAATCTTCTTGATGAACTCATAGATAATTCGAATTGGATAACTTGTGTCTCACTGAAAACTCTCCTCGGCTGATCCCTGATGCCAATGCAACAGTTTGCAACCCTATGGATATTCTCAACTCCACGCACTTGCACAACGTAGCCACCGACTACGAGGTGGTCCTGTACCGTCTTATTCCTAGTGGAACAACATGTAACACGAAAAGTGTGCAGTATAAACTTCCAGATGAATACTTACAAGCAATTTCAATCTAGAGGTCTAGGGTTTTTGTTTTGACGTAGTCTAAGGAGCTATGGCACAGATCCTAGCTATTTAAGGGGGGTATGGTGCAGCCACAAGCCTACTTGCGCAAGCCCCACCCCCAACCCGAATATGACTCAATGTTGAACTCTATGGTTGAGTTTGGACTCAACCAAACCGACTCAAACTTGATACAAACCGACCTACCATTAAGGGGTGCGGCCATAATGGTATACAAACCATGTCTAATAAAAATAGGACTCTATGTGGCACATTGATATCTATTGTGGCTGCCCTCCTCTTGTTTTCACCATCTCCTAGTGTGGAATAACAAGCAAATAGTTGTTTTCCACACTTGTACTCTTGTTTTCACCATCTTCCATGCTTGTTTTCACCATAGTGATCTTGTTTTCTAGCTTCTCATCATTGTTTTCCAGCTCCTCTTGATGTTCTCCTCCAAGTATGTTTGTGTTATCAATAAACCTGATCATACATAGATGCATAGATTTAGGTATTATAAAGTTCTCACAATTATAAACATTATACTCAACTAGGAGTGAATTCACCTGTTGTTCTAATAGTTTGGTCCTTGATCTTGTCATGGGACCAAGCCTCACTTCATTATCTTGGACAACCACCTTATCATGTGTAATAATAGGTGAAGAGCTAGGGATGTCCTCATCATCCTCCCCCTCTTGAAAAGGCGTCGACCTCGACGCAGCAAGATCATCTCCATAGTATGGTGTCAAATCAGCCACATTAAAATAATTACTAACACCAAACTCATCAATTGGGAGGTCTATCTTGTAGGCATTGTCATTGATCCTCGAAATCACTCTATATGGACCAGCACCTCTAGGCATCAACTTTGATTTGCGCAATGTGGAAAATCTGTCCTTACGAAAATGAACTCACACCATATCACGTGGCCGAAATATCACCTCCTTCATGTTCTTGTTCACTCTTTCAGCCACATGTTGTCCTCTCTTCTCAATTGCTTCTTTTGTTTTCTCATGTATTTTCTCACAAAATCAGCTCCCTTTGATGCCTCCATGTTGACTCTCTCTTGTGTAGGAAGTGGCAGCAAATCAAGTGGTGTTATTGGTTTGAAACCATACACCACCTCAAACGGGCATAACTGAGTAGTGGAGTGCACTGACCTATTGTAGGCAAAGTCGACATGAGGCAAGCACTCTTCCCAGTCCCGCAGATTTTTCTTGATCATGGCTCGCAGCAATGTAGATAATGTGCGATTAAGCACCTCCGTTTGTCCATCAGTTTGAGGGTGTCAACTAGTTGAAAACAACAGCTTTGTTCCCAACTTCCCCATAGTTTCTTCCAAAATAGCTCATAAACTTCACATCACGATCAGAAACAATAGTCCTTGGTACTCCATGTAATCTCACTATGTCCCTGAAAACCAGATTAGCAATATGCGACGCATCGTCGCTCTTGTGGCATGCAATAAAGTGTGACATCTTAGAAAACCTATCCATTACCACAAATATAGAATCATGTCCTCTTTTTGTCCTTGGCAATCCTAACACAAAATCCATGCTAATATCTCCCAAGGTGTAGTAGGTGCCAGAAGAGGAGTATATAAACCATGAGGCTTCAATTTTGATTTAGCTTTGTTTCAAGTGATGCAACGTTGCACAAACCTATACACATCATGCCTCATGTGTGTCCAATAAAAATTATCCGCTAACATAAGCAATGTTTCTCACGTCCAAAGTGTCCCATTAAGCCTCCACTATGGGATTCCTGCAATAAGAACACACACAAAGAACACTCGGGTATACACAATTTGTTAGCTCGAAATAGGAACCCATCATGTATGTGAAATTTATTCCACGCCTTAACATTAGTACATTTAGCAAATGGCATGGAAATTTCACTATCCTCAGCATATAACTCTCGAATTCCCTCCAAACCCGAAACCTTCTCCTCTAATTTGGAGAGGAGGATATTTTTCCTTGATAAAGCATCAGCAACTACATTATCCAATCCCTTCTTGTGTTAAATTATGTATGGAAAAGATTCTATGAATTCAACCCATTTAGCATGTCTCTTATTCAAATTAGATTGGCTCTTTAAGAATTTTAAAGCTTCATGATCAAAATGTATAATAAATTCTTTAGGACATAAATAATGTTTCCACACCTCTAAAACTCTCACAAGGGCATATAATTCTTTATCATAGACAAAATAATTCAATTGAGCACCATGCAATTTTTCAGAAAAGTAAGCAATAGGTTTCTTCTCTTTCATTAACACACCTCCAATACCTATGCCACTAGCATCACATTCAATCTCAAATTGCTTATCAAAATTAGGAAGCATTAACAATGGTGCTGAAATCAATTTATTTTTCAGTGTATCAAAAGCAATATCTTGGGCTACACCCCACTCGAAATCTACTCCCTTGTTAGTCAAATCATTCAATGGTGCTACAATAGTAGTAAATCCTTCACAAATCTTCTATAAAACCCAGCTAGCCCATTGGAACTTCTTACTTGAATCACATTATTAGGGGTAGGCCAGTTTTGCATTGCATCTATTTTTGATGTATCTACCTCAATTCCATGCTTAGACACCACATAACCCAGAAATATGACCTTATCTTTGCAAAAAGTGCACTTCTCAAGATTACCATACAATTTATTTTCTGTTAGCACATGCAAGACTTGTCTAATATGATCAATATGTTCATGTTCATTGTGGCTATATACGAGAATATCATCAAAATAAACTACCACAAATCTACCAATAAATTCTCTCAAAACATGGTTCATTAGTCTCATGAAAGCACTAGGTGCATTAGTTAAACCAAAAGGCATCACTAACCATTCATATAAACCAAATTTTGTTTTAAATGCTGTTTTCCAGTCATCCCCCTCTTTCATCCTAATTTGATGGTAACCACTACGCAAATCAATTTTAGAGAAAACAACAACACCTCTTAATTCATCTAACATGTCTTCCAAACGTGGGATAGGATGACGATAACGAATAGTGATGTTGTTAATTGCTCTAAAATCTACACACATGCGCCAAGTACCATCTTTCTTAGGGACTAAAATAACAGGAACAACACAAGGAGAAAGACTGATTCAAATATAACCTTTGTCTAGTAGCTCTTGCACTTGTTTCTGTATCTCCTTTGTTTCTTGGGGATTTGTTCTATAAGGGGCTCGGTTTGGCAAAGAGGATCCATGAATTAAATAAATTTGGTGCTCAATCCCTCTCAATGGTGGAAGCCGCGAGGGAATTTCTCCTGGGAAAACATCATCAAACTCCTGCAAAACATGAGAAACACCAAGAGAAATAGGGGCCATGTCATTAGAAACCAAGATCTCTCCCTTGTGAATAAGCACAATAGGGACTAGTGTAGGATCCTCTCTAAATTCCCTCAAATCCTCCTTAGTGGCTAACATGCATAATAGGTTCTCTTTTTTTTTAATTTTACCACTCGAATTGTTTTGACTACTACTACCCACAACTTGTGGATTTTTTTCCCTCATCCCTGTCACTCTGTTTTTCAATATTCACTTCTATTTTGGAACGGGACTCATTTACAATTTGCTGTGGTGTCATAGGCATCAAGACAATAGTTCTCCCATGACGATTCAACTCATATGTATTAGCTCTCCCTTCATGCTTCACACTCCCGTCGAATTGCCATGGTCTTCCCAATAACAAGTGGAAAACAGTCATAGGAACCACATAAAACTCAATAGAATCCTTATAAGGACCAATCTGAAATTCCACACGCACCATATGATTCACTTTCATCTCCCCAGTGCTACTCAACCACTGTATATAATAAGGACTAGGGTGTTGTAAATATTTCAGATTTAACTTTGCACATAGATCTTTGCTAGCCAAATTCCTGCAACTCCCTCCATCAATAATGACTTTGCAAGCCATATTAGGACCTATAACAGATTTGGTTTGAAATATATTGCAACTCTGAGTTTCAGGACTTGGAATAACACTCAAAGATTTCTGTGTGCAAACAATAGATGGCATAGAAGTAGCATAAGCATCCAATGGAGTATCACTCAAATAACCATCATCATCACCATCATTAGGATCAGCATCATCACCTGTCTCATACTCATTATGCTCATTAACATTCATGATTTTAGTATTAGGGCAATCCCTCTTAAAGTGGCCCTTTCCTCCACATGTGTGACATTACATATCTCTGTTTCTAGCCGTAGATGCACTGGAACCCGTGGTACTAGCTACTGGTTGTGATGTTTTCTTTGTATTGAATACACTAGGCTCGGCCTTGGAAGAAGAAACACCACGAATTGTTGATTGTGCAGGTGGTGCACTAGGCACAGAAGGTGTTCTCAAGGGAAATCTGCCCCTTGTTCTTGCTAAAATTTTGGCCTCCTCATTGATATGTGATTTAGCCTCTCTAGCATGGTGCAATAACTCATGCATATCATGATATTGGTGATGCCTAACAATGCCCTTTATCTTGTAATTCAAACCTGAAAGGAAATGTTGCATAGTTTTCTCCAATTGCTATCTCACACGTGCCCTTTGCATGATCAATTCCATCTCCTGATATTAAGCATAAACAATCATAGAACCCTGTCTCAATTGTTACAATTGATCAAACTGATTTCTTATATTATTGGGTGGTACAAACCTGTCCCTCATAACTCTCTTCATAGTAGCCCAAGTGATAATGGGTAATTCACCATCTTCATGTCTTTTTCTCACAGTAGTATCCCACCAACGAAGAGCATAGCCATCAAACTCAGAAGAAGACAATTTTATTTTCCTGTCCTCAGTGTACTCATGCAAACGCCACAATTTTTCAATCTTGAGCTCCCATAGCAAATATTCCTCAACATCCATGGCATCAAAACTGAAAGGTGGTATAGAGAATTTTGGTTTACCCAAAGCATCTTCCTCTCTATTATTTTCAGGGGGTGCATTAAGGGGCACACGCCTTGGAGCAAAATTAGCCCGGCCTTGAAATCCCCCTAGTCCTCTCTCTCCTCTAAGTCCACGACCTCCATTGTTTTCCACTCCATTATCTCCATTATTAGCATCACTATGCACACTAGCATTATCATCATCATGAACAGACAGTCTTTGTGCAATTAAATTTTGGAGATCAGCAAGTTGAGTAGTCAATGTGGCAATAGAATTTTGTATAGTGGTCACTTGCTCATTATTGGCCTCGGCCAATTTATGTGTCTCCCCCACTTTATTCTCCATGGCTTGCATTGCTTCATATAGGGGATCACAAGCATCAGTCACAAACTTCTCTAGATCTTTGTGGTCATCTCTCATTTGGTTTGTCAACACATCACGCAATGCCTCATACTCCCTCCAATTCACTCCCCCTGCATGGTCCTTCTTTTGCTGCACAAGATCATCACTAGAAGGATCCATTAGTAGGTTAGTGAAAACAGAAAACAAGTATATATATGTGGTGTTCACTCACAACTCACTCAAAACTAGCAATACAATTGAGTACCTTACCGTTCCAAAGTGAATAGAAATACTTACCAACAAGTAATGGCAACTAGTGTGCTTGATGTGAAGAAGAGAATACACATGTTTTAACTCTCACAAAGGCAAACAAGGTTATTTAGTGGGGCTTGGTATGGTACCTAACAATCACCAAAGTAAGAAGTCCTATTTGCTGTTTTGTGATGATATAAAAATACCCGAGGAAACACACACCAATAATGGAGACAAATGTGGCAAAGCAAATATATGGATGAAATTTTGCAATGCACTAGAAAGTCACTAGCTAGGCTCACAATAGACAGGCACAAGATTGCTCAATGAAAGAAACCAAGTGTCACAATGTGGTATAATGTAAGCTCCATTAGTAAGTAATGATAGCAATTCAGCCTCTTTTCAATTGTCTGTTTTCTCTTTTTTTTATACTTTTTCTCTTTCTATTTTTTTTTGTATTTTTCCAATGGCCTAAATAACAACTAGGAGCAATATGAACCAAACAGCAAGTGAACACAATGGTATATGATGTAATTGAGCAGCCTGTCAAGAGCACAAAATAGCTATACTTGTGGGTATGTTCCTATTTGTAATGCCGTAGAAAGGCTGTGTCTAGGTTCACCAGGATCAGATATGGAGCTCCTAAGAAAACAAAAAGGAAAAAAAAAGAAACTAACCTAACATCAGCTAAACACTCACGGCAGAAAACAACACAGTTTTGTGCCGCGGCGGCAGCGAAAATATGCAAAAACGGTGCCGCAGCAAAACGTTCACGCGTTCATGGTAGGAGAAACACTCGTGCCAGTGAAATGCTGCCGTCTGTGCCGTGGCGTGTGTGCGCGCGTGGGCGTGTGAAGGGCGCGGCAGCGGCGGCAGAGAACCGTTGCCGTGGGGTGCTGTGTTGCGTGGGCGCGCGCGCGAGCGATTGGTAAGCGCGGCAACAGTGCGCGCGCGGGTTTTGTGAGGCGCGCTTGGAAGCCGACTCCGAGTTGGGCTCGGTACACGGCAGAAACACGGGCCGGCGGCAGAGAAATAGCAGAAATTCGTGCCGCGGTAGGATTCCGAGTTGGACTCGAAAGAGATCAAGGAAACAACATCCGCAGCGAATATTTTTGTGGTTTTTGGTATGAACTCGACCATGGGACTAAGAACCGTAACCGTAGCCGAAATTTAGACAACTAAAAACAGAAAAAAAAAGCAAATCAAAACACAAAAACAACAACTAGAAATTGAAACTAAGATGAATCTACGGCTATGGCAATGATCTACACTATTTTTGTGGGGCAATTTTCTGGATAGGAATAAAAACACTCAAATATAAGGGATAGATAATAGTTCAGTGAGGCAACCTATAAATCTGATACCAAGATTATAAGGGGAGGCACAATCTTCTCGATGAACTCAAAGATAATTCGAATTGGATAACTTGTGTCTCACTGAAAACTCTCCTCGGCTGATCCATGATGCCAATGCAACAGTTTGCAACCCTATGGATATTCTCAACTCCACACACTTGCACAACGTAGCCACCGACTACGAGGTGGTCCTGTACCGTCTTATTCCCAGTGGAACAGCAGGTAACACGAAAAGTTTGCAGTATGAACTTCCAGATGAATGCTTACAAACGATTTCAATCTAGAGGTCTAGGGTTTTTGTTTTAACATAGTCTAAGGTGCTATGGCTCGGATCCTAGCTATTTAAGCGGGGTATGGTGCGGCCACAAGCCTACTTGCGCAAGCCCCACCCCCAACCCTAATAGGACTCAATGTTGGACTCTATGGTTGAGTTTGGACTCAACCAAACCGACTCAAACTTGATACAAACCGACCCACCATTAAGTGGTGCGGCCATAATGGTATAGAAACCATGTCTAATAAAAATAGGACTGTATGTGGAGCATTGATATCCATTGTGGGCGCCATCCTCTTGTTTTCACCATCTCCTAGTGTGGAATAACAAGCTAGTAGTTGTTTTCCACACTTGTACTCTTGTTTTCACCATCTTCCATGCTTGTTTTCACCATAGTGATCTTGTTTTCCAGCTTCTCATCATTATTTCCAGCTCCTCTTGATGTTCTCCTCCAAGTATGTTTGTGTTATCAATAAACCTGATCATACATAGATGCATAGATTTATATAGTATAAAGTTCTCACAATTATAAATATTATACTCAAGTAGGAGTGAATTCACCTGTTGTTCTAATAGTTTGGTCCTTGATCTTGTCATGGGACCAAGCCTCACTTCATTATCGTGGACAACCACCTTATCATGTGTAATAATAGGTGAAGAGCTAGGGATGTCCCCATCACACTGAAAATTTTAATTGTGTTCTGTGCCTTGCTGGTGAATATGAGGATAGGCAACATCTCTTTTTCACTTGCAATTTCAACCAAAGAGTTTAGAATTACTTTCCAATATATTGGATCCAGGCTGCTGACATTCAGTTGAGTATTAGTCAGGCAAGGAAGGAGTTCGCCAAGTTTTTTTCATGGAGGTGGTAATTGTTGATTGTAGACATATTTGGCTCCAAAGGAATCTAAGGCCTTCTTTTACTAAATAGAAGGGGGGGTTTGTTCATGATCTGGCTATGCTAAGATACATAATGAAGAAGAAGCGGAATGATGGTTTAATGCAATGGATTGATGCCCTACCTTCATCTGTGGAGCTAGTCTCTTGTATATATTTCTGTTTATATTTGTATTTGTAACTGTTTTTTTGAGTTAACAACAAATGGGTGGGATGCTGTGGGTATTTTGCCCTAAAGTAAGAAAGAGTGTTCTAAAAAAGAGGGAGGCTAATAAGGTTGCAGACATTTGTGCAAAGCGGGCTTGTACCCTCACAGGTTCAGACTGCTGGCTTACTGAATGTCCGCATTTTCCTATCAGCAGCCTCAAGGCTGATTGTATCCTTTTGTCACTTAATCAATAAAGCTCCCATGGTTTACTACAAAAAAAAGAAAACAGTCAGCGTCGCGGTGTGTAATCAACATCATCCTGCCACTCGTCATGTAGCACAGGTGCACTATCAGCAAGGCAGTGCTGCATGACAGGTGGGGGTTGAACAATAGGTTGTGAGTGAGCAACGACACACTGACCAACCTAATTGACCAACGCATTCATCCGTTTTGTGAGATGTTTCATGTGCTCAGTTAACACATCAACCCCCGCACGAACATTAGGGTCTAAAACCTCAGTAAATTCAAGCTTCGGCAACTTCTTTAGTTGCACTCCATTAGCAACAACAGACGAAGTGTCTTCCGCCATCTTCTAGCAATAGCTAACAACAGACAACACGACAACCGCGTGCCCGTCATAGAACTCTCGGCAGCAGCAAGAACACACCCGAGGGACGTGATTTTGGAGCAGAGACAAGCGACCCGCGAGGCGTGTAGCGATCGCTGTCCATGTTTATTTCCGTGTCTCTTTCCCGTAGCGAGCTGCAACTTTTTTTTTCACTCCTCATTCGATCCAAGGATTAAAAAAACAATCTCA
Organism: Alopecurus myosuroides; assembly: GCA_028641055.1. NCBI lineage: Eukaryota > Viridiplantae > Streptophyta > Magnoliopsida > Poales > Poaceae > Alopecurus > Alopecurus myosuroides. The sequence goes on along the minus strand of CM054060.1, from coordinate 194,945,199 downwards.
CGTAAAACTTATTTTTTCCTTTATGTACGTACATACATAAGTTGGTAGGTAATCCAATCTTTACTTTCCCTCTATTGCCTTCTCTCTTTGCTGGTTTTTTTGTACTAACCAAACGGAACAGATCGAATTGGTTCCTTCCAAACATAACAGCCTAGGACTCTCTTCGATCAAGGTTAGCAATAGGAACGGAAGAAACTTTACGGCGGCGAAGGAAACTCCTTCAGTTCTATCCACGCAGCACCTTAGGAGAAGAAAATCACAATTCCGGTGTGTTGGCAAATTGCCTCCAGCAGCAATAATCAAACATTGTTTTCCTCAAGTATCTTCTTGTTTTATAGCTGCTCCTTCTTGTCTTCTAGCTCCTCCATCTTGTTTTTCAGCTCCTCTTGATGTTCTTATCCATCCATGTTTGTGTTATCAATAACCCTGATCATACATAAATTCATAGACTTAGGCAGTATAAAATTCTCATAATCACAAACATCATATTTAATTAAGAGTGAGTTCACCTGTTGTTCTAATAACTTGGTCCTTGATCTTGTCAATGGTCCAAGTCTCACTCTATCATTATTATCTTGAGTAGCAACATCATCATGTGTATGTGTTGGTGAAGAGCTAGGGATGTCCTCATCACTATCTCGGATATTATGACTCATAGTCAATTTTCGAAGTCATGACCCATCATTTGCTTTCTTTATAAGTCTCAGGTCCTTTTTTTTGTCAAAACAACACTTCCTTCTCAAACCACAAGTTGTTCTAAGTAAAAAAAAAAGTATTACGAACTTCATGGTTTAGTTTGCAAACTCATTCAAAGTATCTACAACACATATAGTGTCTTCTACTTAGTCAAAACAGGAAACCCCGTAACAACTTCCAATGCTGTGCTACTCTTGACATGATAACGAAGATTCTCGAATATTTTTGAGTTTGTAGTGTCCTCCCACTCGCTTCTTTTGCAAGAACTATTTTGTAAGGACCCCAGACCGGCAGTCTGAAACCCTACGTATGCATACATCCACGATCCCAGAAAGATCAGTCGTGAACAACATACAAAGTTGGCACACAGAAATACATCATCCATTACACGAATACATAAAGGTATTACACAAAGATCACATGATCAAGTTTAACGCAACTGCCACAAGGACAGGCAACTTAATCAAACACAGCGGAAGACAAATAAAACACAACGTAGTTGAGCCCAAGTCACGCCTTAACCTACAGGCTGCTGACCCGGAGACGATCCTAGTTCGCAAAGCCGTCAACTCCGTACTTCTCTTCATAGATATCCTTTGGAGGCTCCTTCTCCAAATCTGATAAGTAGATACCAGGGGCGAAACCATAATGAGTACATTTGAATGTACTCAGCAATACATCCATCATGTCACTTACCAACATGCAAGTATGCTTATATGGTGGAATAGGTAGGTTATAAATAGGGTTCACTACCAATGGTGTTCATATATGACGACACCACAGTTGCAGTCAGTTTAATCTGTATCTTCGTTGGAGAAGATACTTCAGAAGAAAATAATATAGTTTTATTTCTCTTGTAGATATCACATGTACAAGAGTTTTTGTAAAACTTTGTTAAAGAATATTTTCTCTTTGCAAAACTTCTTGGAATCAGTTTCCAGAAATTCTTGCTTAGAGTAGAAAAGGTTTTCTTTGCAAAACGTTTTGTTTTGTATAACATCATCTGGCTTTTCATCATCCACGATACCTCCACGGTATAAGTTTCCATTCCTTTCCGAACTTCCCAAGTTCAATACATCCTTTCCAAAAATTCCCTTTCAAAAACTTCCTTTTTGAAAACATTGACACAATGCTAGCTACATGGCCATTCAACCGTCCATATCCGAGGACGCGGCTATCTCGAAATAGTTTTACTCTGCAGAGGTGTACACATTTCCACCAGATCCAGAATCCGCCATGAAACACCCATGGACTGTCCCCAACCTATGAGAACATCAGATAACTGATCTTGAATATCCACTATGTACAAGCTAGAACATGACTATCTCTTCAATTGGGTTTCCCCCTCCCCGGCAAGCCGTGTCCCACACCGCCCAGACAGGAGGCCCAACTGCTGCATCCGGAGGGAAAATTAATCCCACACTTTAGATGTCCCGTATTCCCCACTCCTAGCAACATTTCGGTTCGGAGGATCCCATCCCCTATAGCACTTGAGATAGCACACATACTAACCATAACAAGTTTTTAATCAAGCCCCTACCCATATTGGGGTAAAGTGGCAGTACGGTAAAGGTTGTCCAGCGAAGACTAGGTTATGTGTCATTTTTGAAAAACACCACTTTCTCAAAAATGACCACTTCCACATTCCTCCGGAGAACAAGGATCCGCCTTTTCTCCGGGTTTTTCCGTAAAGCCTTGGTTTGGTAGAATCACAATTTTAGGGTGTCCACTTAGGGACTAATATATTTGATGGTAATAAATACCATATGGTGGCCTATGGGCTTGGTATTACCAAGTTTAACTATTGGCATGATAGTAACCTATAATATAGTATAGTAGTAATTTCCACCTCAAAAATAGTTTTGATAATCAAGTTTTTGTAAAACTTCAGAGGTAAAACATGCATGATAGATAATGGTAAGTATTGTATCAGCAAGCAATCAGGATGCTTGCCTGGTATCCCTTGTGTCCCTGGTTTTGGAGTGACTGGAGCTTGAAGCAGAGCTTCCCGACACTTCCTTCCTCTTCGTTTTCTAACGCCGTAAAAGGAATAAAGGACACACATTCAGAACCAATCAAGGCAAGCAACCATACATAACAATACATACAGCAAGGAAATCTAATAATAACAAAATCACTCAATTATTAATTGAGGCAAACAATCAAACAAAACTACTTGGCAGAAATGCCATTTAACAAGACAGCTCAAGGTTGGAGGAACATATCTCACAACCTTAATATCATGGATTCAGTGGGTGTGCCACTCTCATACCAAGATATTAATAAGCCCAAAATACACTTAGTTTCACAAGGGTGAGACTACTAAAAAGTATATAAAACATGCACAAAAATAAGCATGGCAATGGGTCTATCAACCAAACAACAAAAAGAAAAAGGTAGCTATCTTACTAAGTCTAAAATCACACCAAGAATAACTAAGACACATGATTTGCAAAAGTTACTTTTACAAATCAGTGAGCCTACATATGTGTAATAAGGTAATAGACTCATCACGAAACACACCATTTCTCATAGTGAGAACAATAGAAATAATGACTAAAAGGAGGAATCCTATAGACATGCTTCTACTAAAAAATTTGCTATGCAAGCAAGCATAATAAATAAAGTACTAAAATGCAAACAAGGAACCATGTTATCATAATGGGAATGAAAACATGTCCTCATGCAAGGATACATAAATATCTACCAAACACAAGTTGGCAGGAAAAATAATTCAATACAAAAATGCTAAGGAAAACTAGTACTACTCACACATGAAGAATCAATGGATGCATTTCAATCAAGTAATTGAAATACAACCAGAGGGTCCATGTTATAAAAACAGTAGTGAAAAACACATATACTTGCTATAACAAAAATATCCCATTTAGCAAAACAATGCATCAATTTGCAGGGCAACTCCTACATACTAGCAGTAATAAACAGGGCATTACTAGAGGAATCAATCAACACTCCAAGAATGTATTTTTCCTAGCAAGCCACACATGATTACAACCACTTACAAACAGAAGCATACCCATTTTTGTTTAGCACAAAAATTCCCAAAGCAAAAATACTAGGCACTCATTAGTTATGAAACTACATAAGAGAAATGCATCTAGTTTGGGGAAATAATGTTTCCACCAAAAATGCAATGAAACCAGTGGGTGTTCCACTAGTATAACAAGCATTAAGAGGTCACAATGCCTCTGGTCATACTTGACAAAAATTAGCAAAAACCTAAACTAGCACCTAGTGCAATAACAATACTAGCAGAAAATAATAGGGTGCAAAAATAAGCAAGGCAATGCTACTCATGCTATTGTTTTCACACATGTGAAAACTCTAGGGATCAAGTACTCATAAAAACCTTATCAAAATGCTACTGGTCTTATGAATAAAACACAAAAATATGAGGCTACTCAACCACAAATGTTCATGTCAAAAATTCCACACATGAGGGAATTTTTCCAAACATCCTCATAGTCATGACAAAGCTACTCATGCTTTTCTACCAACTCAAATGAAAGATAGCAGAGGTGATAACAACACAAAATAAGTACTAACATGGCACTGGATCCAATCAAAAATCCAAGTGCTAGCACATGAATTCATCACTCAAAAATGCTATGCAAGTATTACTAGAGAATAATCAAATGCTATTAACAAAAATTCTATTTCTTCTCAACTCAAGTCCACACAATCTAACATGCTAAAATATCTAAGTAACACTTAGAAAACAAGTTCACACAACTTTTACATGCTAGAAAACAATAATGCAACACAAAAATATAATCACAACAATTAATTAGCTAAAATGCCAAAATGGCAGAAATATGCAAAACAAGGATCTGTCCACAAAATTTTCTAGGATGCTCTAAAATTTAAACCCTTCTAGGTTTGGATAGTCCTAAACACATACAAGACCATCCAATTGAGTTTGCATCAAAAATCATTTTTAATTATTTTATAAAAATCACCAAAGAGCTCACTGGTGTTTTACCAAATTGCATGCCATTTCAAAAATACAATGAATTTGGAAACAAGGTTAATTGATCCTGTTAGGAAATTTCAAGGGCTTTCCAATGCAATTGGCCTCACTTCATTCTGAGTTGTGAAATAAAAATGGTGCTCATTTTGCTGTTTCTGGTAGCTGTTACCAAATCATTTTTCATTTCAAAAATGTTAATCTAAATGTAGATCTACAACTTTGAGGTGGTTTATATTTTGTTGGTGTACCACTGTGATTTTTGGTTTGGCCAAATTCATCTTTTAGATTAGTTTTGAAGGCCAAAAGTAAAGAGGTACATTCTGTGAAAAATTTAAATGGAAATCTAGGGTTGTTGGGCCAGATCTGCCAAATGGGCCGGCCAGAACGATTTCTACCGCGGCAGAGCTAGCCTCTGAGGCTGACTCGCGGGCCAGGCGCCACGGGGGCTGCCACGCGGGCCAGCGCGAGGGCCACCAGCCGGTTTGACCGTACAGCGCGGGGTCAAGGGCGCTGACACGAGCATGACCTCACCCTGAGGTCACCCGCCGGCGGAACAACTCCGGCGAGCTCGCGTACGGCGAAATCGGCGACCATTTCGCAAAATAAAGGTACCTGCACGTTGCTTAGGACGAGGGGATCTAACTAGCGGCGGTCTCGCTTCCCGGGAGCGAACGGAGGGCGGCGGCGACGGTTGCGCGGCGGCGGCCGGACAGCGGCCACGACCGGCGGCGTTCTAGAGGGAGAGGGAGGGGGAAAAAAGTGCGGCGGGGGTCGCCTGCTCACCGTGAAGACGCTGGGACACTCGGCGACGAAGGAGGAAGCTCGAGGCGGCCGGAATAGCTCGCCGGAGCTCGCCGGCCCCGAAGACGAAAATTGGACGGCGCGGGCTCCTGGCGCCATCCCGCCTCGATTCCTCTCTCACACGGGGCCTACTCGACGAGGTAGAGGCGATGAGGACCATGGCTGCCGGCGGCAAGGTCCCATTTGGCCGAATCGACGGCGGCCATCTTCCCTAGGGTTCGGTTTTGGGGCTTCTTAGCAGAGAGAGAGAGAACTCGATGGGGGGAGAGATAGAGGGGGCATGGGGGAGACAAGGCACATGGGGGGGCCTCTTATCCCTCCTCAATTCCTTCTCATCGAAGCAATGGCCTAGGCCCTCTGTATCTATAGCATGGCTAGAGGTAGGAGAAGGTGACTCGGATTTCAATTTGGTCCCTGGAAATTTACAACTAGGTCCTTGTCATCTCTGAAAAATGCTGTTTTCCCTAAGCAAACAAAGTCAAAATTTGAAATCCTTTTGCCCAAAATTCTAATTAGTTAAGATACACAACATATGTGAAAATTGGCTCAATTAGATAAACTTGATAATTCA